>JAAMXU010000355.1:0-40225 GCA_019693545.1 Chaetoceros muelleri | reverse complement strand
ACTGTGCCACGGTCGACTCTCGGTTGTGGAAAAGGGAAAGTAAACGGTATTAGAAAAAGAAGATAATTGAAGTTAATTCAATTAAAAAGGAAATTATAAAATTAGGTGTGCTGTAGATTAAAAAAGATTAGATATGTGATGTCTAACGGACGATCACCGTAGCTAATAAAAAAGATACTACGATAGTTTGCTACGTACAATAAACGTGTGACAATTAACCGGCAGGCTAACCGCTAATTAGGATAAAACTACCTACACATATTTACCGTCGTAGAGCATCTATGTCAATGAACCACAGATTGATTTTAAGAAAAAGTTGTGTTTTGAACTCATCACCTATTGGGATGATGTAAGGAATCAAGCATCTGGAGGATCACCAGAGTCAGATATAAGATGGACAACAAGGAGCAAATCGTCACACAGACTGATCAAGGCACCGCCTTTTCCAAATTTAAGGCGGGAAAATGGGAGAAATGTATGAAAAGATGATACCAAGCATTTCTTTGTGGTCATGATGGATGAAAAAAACAAATTAGAACTGTATGCTCCTGCTCTCCTCCTATATGGAGGTGTGATTCATGTTTTGCAGCTCATTGTGCAGAAGAAGTAATTAGTACATAAAGAATTAGCTGAAATCTGCTTCTCCAATTTGTCATTTTATGGCCTTCTATAGATACGCAGGAAACTTGTGAAATTACTTATGGAACTGCTTCTTTTTACACACCCCTTCAACTAAGCACATTGTGACGCGATATGCAAAAGATTCTGGCTGTTTTGTTGAATGGAAGGACAAAAACTTGATAGGCAAAAGGAGCAGAACTCTGCTTTTTGAGGCTAATTAGGGGTCGCTAAAATAGTAGAGAGTCGGCCATGCGTACACTTGGTTGTGTACGTACACACCAATCAAACCACGACACATCAGCAGATTCCGTCATACAAAAAACATGCAACAAGTCATCATCCACCATATTGTGTGTATCAAAAAAAGAGAGAGGAGAAGAAAGAAAGAAAAAGTTTCAACATTCACTCACTCACTCATTCAGTCATTACAGCCCTTGTCTTTCTATTGATTCTATTCCATCAAGTTCCACACTCAGTATTTCTATTTATTTATCAAAACACATACACAAACTGCCAATAATGACGAAGAAGAAGCAAACTTTGTCGTCGTCGGCGTCGTCGTTGCTGACAGCTGTTGCATGGGGACTCCTACTTGTCCCCACCTATTATACATTTGCATTCTCCCCAACAGCAACATCATCATCTCTCTGTCATAACACACGTTTGTTGGCACCGGCACTTCAATCTCCTTCACCACGACCTCTACCAAGAAGTTCTTTGCCATCCTCGTCATCCCAGCTCTTCATGACACCACAAGAAAATAACGACAGCAGCAGCGAAAACAACGAAAACGACCAAAAATCCAACAATAAAAAGAAACGATCCAGCATCGACACCAACACAAGATCCCGTCTCCTTTCCGAATCAATTGCACCCTGGCGAACGCTCCGTCTCTTCCTCTACTTCGCCCTCGGATCAGGAGCAGGTCTCGGAGGTCTCATCACCCTGGCAGGAGTCGCCGCCTTTCTCTCCGGTGCAAGATCCGACCTCAATCTCAACACGGAATACCTCAATCTTGCCATTGACTTTGGGGCTGTGGCTGTCTTTGCACTCTTGGCCAAATGGGATTTGGACAAGGCAGGAGAGTTGGATGCAAGGGTCAAGGACAAGTTAGAAAAGAAGAAACTGAATGAAAGAATCAAGGGTGCCATGAAGGAGAGGGAGAAGATTCTTTCGCAACTTAATTTGGAAATTCGTGTGTCGGAAGATGGGACGTCGCAGGTTGCTCCCGTGGAGGCGATACAGAGGGGTGGGAAGCAGCATTTGATTGTGGTGGCAGGTCCGAGGAAGGCGATTCGTGATTCGCTCTTGGGTGCGAATTTGTTAAAGATGGAGTTTTCCATGAGGGATGTTTTGATTGTGCCGTATGAGACTGGAAAGAGTGTGTTGAAGAAGCAGGATGAGGCCAAGTTGAGGCCGGATGGGTCAGGGTTTGGGTCGGCGGATGGTCGTCCAATGTGGGAGACGCAGCCTTATGTGGCGCAGCCGGTGGGAGCAGGTTGGGATGAGTATATTGAGGCGGAGATGAATGATGCCGTAAAGCAGAATGGGATATTGGTCAAGCAGGATGGGATAGCGATTGTTGTGGCAAATACTGGGGAAATTATTAGAAGAGGAGTGGGGAAGGTGCCTTGGAGAAGTATGGTGGAAGAATTGGAGAACAAGGTCAAGGAGGAACCATTGGTGGATCTAGGATTTCTTCAAGGATGATGATGATGATGATGGACAATATTTATAGGGACATGTAGGCGTTGGTTAGAACGGAAGTAGTTAACACACTGCAAAACATGAATGAAAATGAAATAACAACATTCCTTAGAGTATTCTTATCTTACTGTACTGCACCAGATGATAATTAGTACAAAAGGCACATGTGCGGATGCATGCATGCTGATATTTTTGTGGAGCTGATTGATAGACAAGTGCGTTATTATTGTGTTTGTTTTATTCTACTACATGTACCATTCTGCATGGCACCCACACAATATTCACCTTTCGTAGATACAGCACATCACATGGGATAGAATACCCCGTGGTAGGTAAACCCAGAAAGAGACACAAGAGAAAAGAAACGATATGTTCTGACTTTAGACATATCATAAAAGCTGTTAGCACGTAGAAAACTGGAAAAGAGTACCGGTATCTAATCTGGATCTACCCCCGGGGGAAATTTTAGAATTGTAACGGCGCAAAATACGCCATTTGCATCACGGGGGACCAAAGCGGGGAAGGGCAATTCTATGAATGTCAACCTTATGTACGTCAGTTTCTTGAAAGGCCATTTTGTTCTCTGCCCCCCTGGACAAATATCCTACCCATGTCATGTTCTTTACTCACAGACGTATCCTTTACTATCGTAGCTCTACACCACAAGTCAGTATGTTTGGGTGTTGGTCTGCCAAGTGTGCCTTTTTATCCAACACAGCTCACCTTGACTTTTTCATATAAAAAAACATTAGCTACTGTACAGCCCCTTCATCACAACCATCCGCCCACCACAACCATCACGACATGAATGTTATCGGTGTGGATTTCCCCTTTGACGACTTACCCCATCAGGTATCCTCCTTCTCTTTCCCGACGCAATTCGATGCGATTCAAGAGCCTTTCACAGATGATGCTCCCAAGTGCTCTCGATGTCGTTGGGGTGGGTGCGATGTAAGGATCACCTCCTGTGGTTGCTCGTATCATGCGGTAAGTCTATGCTTGGCTCTCGATGCGCCAGGGGCCTGGTGCCCATTTGCACTTTCCAATTAAGATCTCGAACACTTGGCAATGGCCATTGTTGTGTAATTCCATCCATAATGATCGCGGCGACCCATCCCACCATGTCGCCGCTGTCGTTTCAGTTCACAATCGCATCCCTCGTATCTCGTATCCTTCTTGTTGGTCTTTTACGTGGTTTCTACGTAACGTACGACCTACAGACGGCTCACTCGCCACCAAAGATTTTACCCCAAACTCCTCGGGTACACGTGGGGGTTATCAACTATTGTCATGTCACAGTCCCACTGACTTCACCTTTTTTGTTTCTGTGACGGATCGAAAAAATATTAGAGATGCATGCCGTTGCCTTGTAAGGGCGTTTTTACCCATTGCCCATGCTGCAACATGCAAATTTCTGGTCTTTCGCTTTATCCCATGACATTTAACGAAATTGATGAAGCGACCAAGGAATCGGAAACCAACCAGTTGGACAAACGCAGTCGCAAGCGCAAGAATTCTGTTCTATCAATGGACGATGCCTCCAGCTCTGGAGACTCTTCCAAACAAGACATGAAGAACAGGAAGCGCAGTTTTGATGACATGCGTGACTGCAACGATAGTAGTGGCTGCCGAACTGGACGCTGGACGACCGAGGAGATTGATTTCTGCGACAAACTCATTGCTCTGTTCAAGGATGGAAAGCTCCCGCTTGTCCAAGGAACCAAATTGAATGATTTTCTTGCCTCTATGCTCAAGTCCAAGCAGTCCCGTCTCACGAAGAAGATGAAAAACGCAAAGTTGTCGTCAAAGATTTTTCAAGGGACGGACCGTTTCATCACCGACACTGCCGAGTGTGTTGAATTTTCGGCTTTGGAGGATAGGTTCTTTCAAGCTATTCATGATCGCAAAGAAAGAGCCGAACTCAAGTTCCATATGCGTAAGGAGTGGCGTGAGACCTTTAGCAGCGTCTGTGTTCAAATGGGCCAATCCGTTGATGCCGATGCGTGGTTAAGCTCTGTAGAAGAGATGGATAGACGTGTATCAGTTGCAAGAGACGCATCTAGAATTGCCAGGAGGAGACTAATGACTGGTTATGCCCTCTCTCAGGATGTGAGCTCTGCCCCTCACGGTGTTTTTATTGAAAGGACCAAAGCTGAAATGTCTGTGACAGAAGCTATTGAACCAATCAGCTTGAAACCTCAGTGCGTTGAAACAATTTTTAACTCTGTTGAAACCGATGAAGTTCTTGCCCTACTCGATGGCGATTTTATTGACAAGCCTTCCGATCTCCACAACTCCCTCGATTTTCACGACGAAGGATTTGATGATTTTGATATGATCGGTAAGAGTAGTATTCTTCATTCA
The DNA here is from genome assembly GCA_019693545.1 of Chaetoceros muelleri. Lineage (NCBI taxonomy): Eukaryota > Bacillariophyta > Thalassiosirophyceae > Chaetocerotales > Chaetocerotaceae > Chaetoceros > Chaetoceros muelleri. The sequence continues at coordinate 35,533 of JAAMXU010000355.1, read as the reverse complement.
AGCCCTTTCCTTAACAAGATTATGGCCTACATCAAGAGACACAATGTTCCCTTTGAGCATGTTGATGTATGGGTGCCAAATATTGGTAGCAACGCAGATCAAAATAATGTTCTTGGTTTTGCGGGTTGCGCTACCACTGAAACCGAAATCCCTTCCAATGGCAAAGTCCCTGCCAATACCCTTGATTCTGAAGACAGGTTTAACTTCCTCGCCTTTGGTGACTACAGCCAGAAATTTTCCTTTGCTGACGGCTGTGGTCTCCCAGGGCGAGTTTTTTCCAGTGGTTTGCCTGTTTGGGAAGATAACGTTACGACAAGCTCAGCCGCATTTGAGCGTTGCGGTGGAGCTCTTCAGTGGGGCATTACGAGTGTCCTCGGCATCCCCCTTCCTAGCCCTAATGTAGGAAGAATCGTTGTCTGCCTTTACTCAAGACATGAGAGGAAAAGAGACGACAGCCTTGTCAGGAGACTTCAGGAAGAATTCTCAAAGCTTCTTCCCACTCCTAAGTGGAAGTTAGTCATTGACATGAGTTCTATAGTTCCGCAGGCTTCGAACTCTCAAAATGCATCAAAGAGTTCTTTCTCTTTTATGTCTTCTTCCAACGATGCCGAGGGCGGTGTACTGAATTCCGCTCCGAAAGATCCTCGTGTTCACGAAATTGTCAATTTGCTCGGTGAACACTTGTCGTCCAACATGAGCTCAACATCACCTGCTGACATTGATGCTCTAACGGGTTTACGCCTATTTTTGCTCAAGACCAACCGTACTCATCAAGAGAAAGAGATAGAAGCTACCCTTCTAGGATCATACTCGTCATATTTGGGATGTGAGAAGTCCAAGACTGAGGTGGCAACAATGCTGTCTCGTGATTTTTCTTTCTTGACGAAACTATCTCCTGAGCCGGAGCAGGCACATGCAAGCTTCTCTTACAACTCCTTCTCGAATGATTGGCACCAAAGTCAGGATTTTATGCATCAGCGCGCAGTGGATACGGTTGGTATGCACAATGCTGACCAACCAACCATGTTCAAGACTGTTTCTTCATCTAGTAATCACGGCAACATGGACTTGTCACTTCCATCTGATCTTTACTTGCCATACTACCCAGTGCAAGATAGTTCTGGACTAGACAACTTCAGATGCCCTTCTCCGGCATTAACACCAATCGGCCCTCTATCCGGTTCATGCACAGTCGGCGACAATTTATCTGTTGTTTCAAATTGAATCGATTCTTCGATCACATACATTTTTGCACATATACACACACATCATACTGAGCTCTTCAAATCCAGCTTAATTTTGATTTGATCCGAGTTTTTCTCTAGTTCTTTCCATGTTTTTTCGTGTTGCGTTCGAGTGCCAATAAGATTCTGATCGACTTTTTTGCATATTTTTAATGATCAAATCTTAGAGTTTCATATCATGGGTTAAACTTTTAAATAATTTAATAAAACAGTGTTTTATGGATGTACTACAGTTTAAGATTTTCTGAAGGTTAACAGAAACCATTCATTTTTCCATCATATAACACTTATCTCTACGAAGTGGTGTTTCCTTTGTTCCTTTACTTCTCACAACTTCTTGATCCTTCATGGCAGACTTACTACTTGGACAACGAGCTAAGCATGGAGTGTTTTTCGCCTCAGCTTCATCTTCTGCAGTTGGAGTTAACCCAAAACTAAACTGACATTCATAAGTATCATAATCCGGCTTCATTGTGAGAGGGAGCCCCATATCCTCCAAAAAGAACTGCTGCGTGGGCAACTTGCAGCTATTCACACATACCGATGCACACCCTGACTCTTCTAAAAATCGGCATCGCTTCACCAAAAGCCCCTGATTCAACCCGTTTTTCTGAATTTCATCGTCCCCATCGATTCTACAATCGTTTATTTCACACTCTCCCATAAGCCACGTCCCGACGACATAAGTAGCCCACGCATTCATTTTTGCTGAAAATGAAGGAAATGGCCGAGCGAACATCCACCCAAATGCATTAGGAAGCCAAGAGGGAAACAAGGACCTGAGAATATCCTGAGAAAGTTCTTTTACTTTCGGCTTCTCGTATACTATATTCATTGTACGAGCTAGATCCATTAGCCCCATGTAGTCGTCATAAGGTAAATCTGAATCGTATCGTATACCAATGTTTTCGGCCATTTTACTCCGAAAAATACGGAGAAAAAGCTTGTCCATCTCAGGGCCAAGCGGTCCATGAATTTCATCATAATCTGGTTTCGTTTCTAGAGATGGACCTTGAACAACGAATTTTTTCCCACCACAGTAGCGACCATTCGCTAATGAAATGTTGTTGGACGAATAAATTGAAATGTGGCATCTTGAGGAGAAGTAAAATGCGATACTGCATCGGAAAAGATGAAACAATTGCAGATAGTACAACGTCGTCATAAAACTAAGAACCATTCTCATTTCTCATGCGTTGCTTATATTGTTACCTTTGTCTGTTTTCTGCGTGAACTTGCTTATATTGTTACCTTTGTCTGTTTCCTGCGTGAACTATTTAATATTACAGTAGGGATCTAACTATCACTCTCTACAGGCCTCTCTCTACTACTCTAGCTAGAGTCCCAGAGAGACAGTATTGTACAGATTCAGAGTTATTTCCTTCACTGGATTCAGTCTACACTGTACTTCCCTACTTCAGACAGAGCAATTGTTGCTGCAGATTTGTGTAGGCAGTACAAGGCAGGTATAGTACCAGTAGTAACGATATACAATACTGTACAGTAGAGAATGTAACCGAGCCTCTCAGCATTCTTTCTAACAGCAAAAGATAACAGATGGTAGCCCCCGCTTCATGTCAAGATACAATAGATCAGTAACTGCTGCTGAATTTTATTTCATGCCTTTGCTTCATTATGAGTTTTAAATGAGGATCATGTGATTGTTTATGAGGCAACGAGACAAGAGCAAAAGAGTAGTTGCATACTCAATTTCTTCAAGAACAACTCACCGTTAAGCAAGAGACTTGTTGTCGAGCAAGTCATTTATTGAAATTCATTTTTCTCTAGTTGATATTACTATCATTTTTTATCAATATAACCCTGGAAATTTTTTTCATCTGAATATTATCAAGAAAGAAGCTCATAATACTGGTGTCATTTTCAACAAAAACTTTCAAGAGTAATATCGTTGGGACTTCAATAATGTTTTAAATGTTTGGTACATGTACTTGTTTAAAAAGGATATCTCTCTTCATGCACACTCTTTACTCTTTGTATTTTCAAAATTGTGAGTTCAAATTATTCCCTAACAATTTTACTTGACACATCTGGACTTTTAGGTATGCCTCTGACACCAAATTAGCGATTTAGAAGTGATCTGCACAGATGGCTTCTCGTTTTTCCACCACTCTCAACTCGCCATAACAAAATACGATGCCTACGCTAACTCCTGTTCATTTGGTGTGTTAGTACATACCGGTACACAAGTAAGCAAAGTACACTGGAATTTTCTGCACTCATCAACCTAGCTAACTGTGCAAGTAGAAGTGTTGAGTGTAGAGCTCTTTGCTAAATGGATAAAGTACTATATACACACACAACAAACATTCAACAGGTTTCTTCAAGAAGGAACCCAAAATAAGTTAGATTACATTTCCAGAAGAAAGCAAACAAACACCACTTGAACCTTTGTAGAATCACATAGTAGACACGATAACACAAGGTACAGCAAGTAAGATTTTGAACTCACAAAGCATGTCTGGAGGATCGCTGGGGAAGACAACAGAGACAAGATTCAAGAGCAGGAAGTCTATTGATTACTTACCGCATGCATTTTCTGTGAGTCGTTCCTCACTTCTCCAACACCTTTTGTAGGCTGTCTATTCAAGGCTAAAACCAAGTTTTGCACCTACGCTTGTTCGTTCGTCCAAGGGTGTATTATGCCTATCGGACGATCTGCGTCCTGTACCTATCCTTCACCACGAAATAAAGTTGACTTTAAAACTGGAAACAAACTAAGAACGACTTCCAGCAGTACCGAGTACGATACGAACATGTGTCGAACCACAAATGCAGAGAGTGATTCCGCAGCAGAGGGGAAACTTACTGGTCGGCATCGTTCCAATTCCATGCCAGTTACTTCTAAAGTAACACCCAAAACTTCAAGAAGAGTTATTTTTCCTACATTGTATGAAAGCAAGTGTCAGGCGTCGCCACTTTTTAAGAACCAGAAACGTGAGTTCGTTCTCGGGTCCGAATACGATCCGAAACTCATTGCTCCATTTTCATCTCCAGCTGGTTATACTACTCAACCACAAATCAAACGGGAGACATCCGTTGAGTCCAAGGGGAGAGTGAATGACAATGTTTCTTCTGTTTCTTTACCACAGTTACCATGTCTAGTCGAATCAAGTCAGAAAATACCCCCGAATCCAGAACAAAAAAGTCTTGGAGGAGAAGCAGCACATGCTCGAAATTTCACGAGATTTCGGTCACTTAGTAGCATTTCAAACGATGATACCGACCAGCAGCTTAAACCACAAAATATCTTCACGCCGAAATCAGAAACAGTAACGGATCAAACTAAGTTTGTGACCCCCGTCAATGACCACAGGGATCTGTTGCCCCCAACCAGCAACCTATCGGATTGTCCAGCTGTGCAGACATATTCACCCACGTCCACCGCGGGCGATTTGCATCGACGCTTACAACCTGGCCCCTCCATACTCAAGAATAAATGTATACACACTGTGACACCCACGTCATCGTATGAATATCCACCCCAAGCACCGGCAACTGGCAAACAGATAATACCAAATAGTCCGACAAAAACGCCACCTCCAACAACAAATGCCTCAATATCATTTGGTAGAGAGAAAATGTTTTTGCGCAAATCAATGTCCGACAGTTGCATAGATTGCTTGAAGAAATTAACTCTGGGGGAGGGTTTCAATAACACCGAAGAAATCTTTAGAGTCTCATCAAGTCCTTATCTTTCTTGTCGGTCCAAGACAGAACACGACGATCAGGCATCCAACAAGGCTTTCCGCAGATATTCTTGGAACTTCACGAGACATGCTTCTCATGATGAATTCAAGAAACCCTCCAAGAAAAGAATACGATTTGATCCAAGAGTTTGGGTGCACGAGGTTCAGAAAAGTGCCGTGGACAAGGTTTGGTACAATGAATCCGATTTGCAGCGTTTCAAAAAGGAAGCAATCCAACGGATAAAAACGTGGACACTCAAGCATACCAATATGGGCAATGAAATGATTCCAACAGGGACAGGGAGAATCGTCACTCGAGAATGTCGACTACCCAAGAGCGTCAAAGCGTTTTATACGAATCCTGCATTGAGCTTGGATGCTGAAGATGATACAGACGTTGCTCAGCCATGTTTAGAGCAGTTAAAAAGAAAGGAATTGTTACAGAAGGAGATACAAAAGGTTCTGCTGGTGGATTGTCATGATATATTCCTTTGCTTACTTTCCAAAGATATCAAGGCAATGATGCCTCATGTTTTAATAAGTACAGCTTATACGGTTAAAGAAGCACAAGAGAAAATAGAGCAGGAGAAGCAATCTAATCAATCCACGCATGGCTTTGATATGATTGTGGTAGAACATCGTCTTAAACAAATATCGAGGTTGACGAAACAGCAACAAGTGCAACAAAGTGGGGCGATTCTCATCCAACGGATTACAAACGAACTGAATGGCTTGATCAAGTGCGCACAAAATAATAATATCTCCAGCGGCAAAGATCGTTTTCCAGTTTTGATTGGTATGTCTGCCTATATGGATCAAGATGAAAAGATGTTAAGAGAAAGCGGTTGTGACATGGTTTGGACAAAGCCTCCTCCAAGGATGAACGATGAGTTGAGAGACAAAATTTTGCATGCTACAATGAAGAAAAGACGTCGTAAGCTTGATCGGGAACTGGGATTTGATGACAAATTTATGTAGCATTTACATTTTTTTATATCAATAGCTTTTATTACCCCTTTATATGTGAACTGTACGTAGGAAAAGTACGTAGCACCTTTTTGCGCTGCTTTTTTATTGTAGAATCCAGTCATTCACAACAGTTCTATCTTATCATAACATCCTCATCTGTGTGTAGCAAAAACAAAAAACAATCAAACGCCCAAGAGCCAAGAGTATTTTTGTGATCATTCATTAAGCATCAACGTAGCTATCTGTTCATATAAGGGATCATACTGCATACATTCTACATTTTATTACAATGACTGATGAAAATGAACCCACTCCAATGGATGTAGATGCAGGAAGTAGCATCAGTGGTAACCAAAGTCTTCAATTGCCATGGGTAGAAAAATACCGTCCAAAGCGGTGAGTACACGAGCACTTGTCAATCATACCATCACAACAAAAAAATTAACGTTTTTCCTTAATGTTTGTTATTGGCGTCTATTAGGCTCGAAGAATTGGTGGCACACGAGGACATTGTTAAAATCATCACAAAACTCATCGACTCGGACAATCTCCCCCACTTGCTCCTTTACGGACCCCCTGGGACGGGCAAAACGTCCACAATTGTCGCCGCCGCCAAAAGAATGTATGGAGCCAAGGTTTACTCCAGTATGACCCTGGAATTAAATGCGAGTGATGCCAGGGGTATCGACGTCGTCCGAAACCAAATCAAAGAATTTGCGGGAACTCGACAGCTCTTTTCCAAAGGGGTGAAACTCATAATCTTGGATGAGGCCGATGCCATGACATCGGATGCACAAAATGCTCTACGACGAATCATTGAGAAATATACAAAGAATGCAAGATTTTGTTTGATTTGTAATTACGTTTCCAAGATCATTCCGGCCCTTCAATCCCGTTGTACGAGGTTTCGATTTGCTCCACTGTCCAGAGACCAAATTCGTGATAGACTCATCCATGTTGCAGATGAAGAAAATGTGAATTACACAAAGCTTGGGATAGAAGCAATTCTTAGTCTATCAGGAGGAGATATGAGACGAGTTTTGAACTTATTGCAATCTACGGCCATGTCCTCGGAAAAGGTGGACGAGGTATCAGTGTATTTAACAAGTGGAGCGCCACTCCCTGCAGATTTGGATGCTATTGCTCATTCTCTCTTGAATGATAAATTCTTGGAAGCTCATGTCAAAATTACATCACTGTGTAGAGAAAAGGGTTATGCCATGGCAGATATACTGTCGGAGCTTACCATCATGGTGAGTAGTATGGATTTACCACCTGGCGCCCTGGCTGAAATTTTGGATGGAATGAGTGGAGTGGAATACAGACTAGCGTTTGGGACGGATGAAGAAATTCAGTGTGCTAGTTTAGTGGGAGTATTTGCTCGAGCTAGGGAGATGATGACTGTAAATTAGATTTGGGGTGTTGGGTCTCTAAGTACCTGGAGGATTGTCGGTCGGATGGGTTTCATTCAAATGGGGTCAAGGTCAAGAATGATGCACTCAACAATATTGTTAGTAATTGTTCTAGCAATGCAGGATGGGATGGATAGATGCCGCATCCAGCGTTTAGTCAAACCACCATTATCTGAGTAGATTTTGATCCTACATGTTAGTATCTTTCTTCATCTTTTGAGTAAATGGTTCAGTAGAAAATCAATATAGACTAGATTTCAATCAACCATTTGAAACAAAACGACGATTCATGATGTGACTGGATAATTGTTCCATACGAAAAAAATCCTATCCTATTACATCATTTTCGACTTCGATGCATACAGAGATCAATAAAATATTTATTCTCTGTTTGTGTAAACTTTTCATACATCTTAATTAATTCTACTTGAAAATTGTAGTAGGGTACTGTACGGTGTCTCTCGACTTGCCTTGTGCAGAATTGTTTTTTCTTGCTAATTTCTGCGCTCTCGATCCACTGAATTGAGTCACTACGGAACAAAGTTCCACATAACTTTACACCTTTTTTCATTTACCATCAAACTGTAGTGTGATTTATATTCCAATTCATTGCACGGCGTTTCAAATTGCAACGGATTGTTTGTTACTGCGCGTGTTTCATGTCCAACGAAGAAACTACTGTGGTCAGCGGGTGCTTCAGCGCGTACAACAACGAGAAAAAGAAGTTCGACTACGGCTCAATACAACAAGTTGTGGAAAACATGGATTTGGCAATACACGACAATCTTCAAGGAGACAATCCTTCACAACTCCAAAATTTTGAACTGGCGGATCAAAGACAATGTCAAACTTGCGATACTAGTAAGATTCAACAAGAATCAAATAACAGAACTTCGCTTCACACTGATGAGAGTACTAGTAATAGCAGCAGTGAAGAAATCACCGACGGCGGCAGAGTCATTGATGTGGAAGAAGTGAATTTTGAACAAGGAGAAAATGCAGGCGAACCCAATGATTTGCCTTTCCTTCATTTTTTTCTGAGATCCAAAGGTCCTCCACAAATCGTTTTTCTTTGTATGCTATGGTCTCTTGCATTTGGTTCTACTGTGGGCGTTGTGCCGTCTGTATTGACGGATCAGTATGCAAAGATTTATCATGACTTTGCATTTGATGATAGTTGCGCAAATTACGATAAGAATTCCAAACCAAGTTCCTGTCTGGATGGATCCAGTGATGCACAATCTGCTGCAGCCATGGCCTCTTTTATCTCCAATACATTTACCTTCTTGACGAGTAGCCTCGTTGGATCTATAAGTGATGAATACGGTAGAAGAAATGTTTTAGTTCTTGGAGAGTTCTTGGCCGTTCTTGGTCCATTTTGCTTGGTATTGTTGCAACTATTCCCCTCCACAAATCCAAATTGGTACTACATTTCATCATCATTTGGAGGAATCATCAGTTGGATTTCCATTGCACTCTCTGCTTTATCCGATGTAATGCCCAAGAAGTGGAGAGCTCCCATGTTTGGATTGTTGCTTAGTGGATTTTCTCTTGGATTTGCTCTTTCTCCCGTCCTTGCTTTAGGGTTTAGTCACTTGGGTGTTTCTCTACTGTCACTATGTTTACTCATGGGAGCATTTTTGTACAGCGTCTTGTTTCTTCCAGAAACACTTCCATCCGAAATTGCAGAGGAGGCAAGAAATCGAAGAAGAAGAGATTATCATTGTCATGAAGGACAATACGAAAGTGAAACCAGAATACACTATTTTAAAAGAGCATTGATTCGTCCATTCAAGGAATTGTCCATTCTCAATAGGAATGGTTTCTTCCGTTTGTTATCCGCTCTTGCCTTCTTCAGTGGAATGAGCTCTTCGGCAGACCAGACCCTGCTCCTTTACTACGTGGAAGATCGAATGAACTTTAATGACCATGATGTTGCCATCATGTTTGGAATCATTGGTCTGCTCGGAATATTCGTTCAGGGTGTCTTGCTGAGACCACTGACATTACTCATGGGAGAAAAGATGGTGGTGGTGGTATCCTTCCTCATGGGCGCCATGACCAACACACTCTACGCGTTCGCTCCCTCAAAATCAATCATCTTTTTGGCCGTTTGCATCTCATCCTTTGGAGGTATGTCATTTCCAACTATATCGGCAATCAAATCCAACAATGTGGAGGAATTTGAACAGGGTCGAATCCAGGGTGCACTGTATGCATTAAGTTCCCTTTCCAATGCTGTCGGTCCATGTATCTTACGTCTAGCGTACCAAGTGACAAAAGAAACGTCACATCCTGGATCATTTTTTCTTGTGGCCACTGTATTTTTTGCAATTGCAACTTTCTGTGCATGGTCCCTCCCAACAGAAAAGGCCAATTCTGTCAAATCACAAAGAGGAAGAGGTAGAGGAGTAGAATCATCAGGGAGTGATGTCGGTCAAGATTCGGTGTCACTGTCCCCCCTATTGGATTGACGGGCGGAGCGATTGACTGTGAAAATCCATGTATTCATGAATTTGTTCTTTTAGTAATAGTAGCAACTTATGCATTTCTTTTTGAATTTGTCATCAAGATGGTCATTGTTTTTTTTTTTAATTTGTGAGGAAGGGACATCTATTGACATTCAACCCCTCATTATTCCCACCTCCCCCCAACACCGTACCGACCGCGCCATAAAATTATCCAAAGAAAATTTCCTTACACTACTGCATCATCAACACGCAGCACCACGACATGCACTCTTCACCTCTCCATAATGATCATACTAATTAAGTAGCTCATTCATTCTCCCACTACTCTCTCGACCATCGATTCTTCGTATATTCATTCACCCATTTATTTAAAACGCCAACTAATCAATTCGAGTAAAACATGAATACAAAAAACCGAAACGATTCTACTGAATCCACCCCACCAACTGACCCCGAAAGCCTCGATCAGTCAAAAGAGCAAGAAGAAGAAGAAGAAGAAGAAGAAGAAGAACAGGAGAAGGAAGAAGAAGTCCAAAATGACGACAATGACGATAGCAACCACAACGTCCTTGAAAACAAAGAAAGCGCTGCTGACATTGCCCTCTTAGCCTCCAAACCTCTCACCTACTTCAACACCAAACACGGGCCCTTCTATACCAAGGCAAAAGAAATCCTACAAACAGACGACTTTGACTCGGCCCTCTCCAAAATCGAAACAGGACTGACTGCCACGCTCTCCCTCTTGACCGACCGCGACGAACTACACGAATCCCTCGCCCCTTTGTATTATATGTACGGAACGACTTTATTATACAGCGTGGAAGAAAGTCAGACGACAACGGAAGCTTCTATTATGGGACAGGGGGCCGAAGATGCTGCTTCGGATTTGCAATATGCGTGGGAAAACCTCGAAACGGCGAGACGAATCTTGTCTGAAATGAAATGTAGAGATGAAAACAATGGTGAGGAGGAGGAAAAGGAACGCGTGTTGGATTTGGCACAGATCCATTGTCGATTGGCGGATTTGTCAAGGCATAATGGACTTTATGAACAAGCTATACGTGATTATGAGGCTTGCTGTGAAGGTCGAAGGGGTCAGCTTGTGGGAGAGGAACTTTGGGATAGGAGGATTGCCGATGTGGAATATTCTTTGGGGATGACATGCCTTCTTTTAGCTGCGGAGGGAGAGAAGAATCTCATGAATGACGATGATGAGAACAAGGATGGAAACAATCAGGTGGCCAAATCTGCATTGGCGTCCATGACTACTGCAGCCAAACAAGGTGGGAATGTTGGACAGAATGACGACGGCGACAGTGATCAACAAGAAATTCACAAAGTGCACTTGTCTCCAGAGGAAATCAGTGCCTTGAGAGACAAATCTCTCTGTCATTACGTTCAATGTGCAAGGATTCTAGCTGGTATAATTGCTACAAGAATGGGTGGAGATCCACAGGAGACATGTGCAGCAGATGCAAGTTTGGAAAGTTACAGTTGGAATACCAAGAAACTATCCTCCAAAACTCCACAGGATGCCAAAGAAGGGAATCTGTCAGTTCAACAAAAGGCATCCAAGGCTTTGGAATCTATTCGGCAGCGCGTGTCAAAGTTATTGCAAAATCCAAAAGAATGTGAAGCAGAAGCAGGAGAAATGCACGATTTGAGTGAAATGTTGGATGAAATTCAAGAAACGATTGATAATTGTGAGCAAGATCGTGAGGGATTGAAAGATGTCAATCGAATGAGAAAAATGGCAGAAGAAGAAATTCAAAAAGCAGATGCTTTTGATGGCGTGGGTGTTGCTGTTGTTGGAGATGATAACAATTCAGGTGAGAAGGGAGTTACAACGATTGGATTTGGATCTTCATCAGCAGTGGATTCTACCACAGCAGGTGTAGGCTCTGTGGGAGGAACGGCAAGTAATGGCAATGGCAATGGAAGTACAGAAAGCAACGTGGCAGTCAAGCGCATGATGGTTGTAAAGAAGAAAAAGAAAGTTGCACCTGACATGGATGCACCAACGGATGCCAAAAAGTTGAAAATTGGGGAATAAAAGATAAAGATTAGTTATTATATTTTTTAATCTTACTATTGATGAGCTTTCTTTTTGTAACCCACTGTACAGTAGCATCTCCATTGCTATGTCACTGCAGAAGATGAAATATAAAAAATGGAAAGACGAAATGCATGGGATGGAAGAGTTGGAAGTTAGGATGGAGGGGGGTGTTCATTTCTTGTCAAGAGAAGCGTCGTCGTCGTCTGGCCTGCGCCCGATCGATCTCTTCGACGGTACAATACCACGGGGTGGTACTACTGATACGCACTGGTACTCTTTGACTACGAATCAATCTCTATGATCCGTGAACCCTGATGACACTATTATTTCTTTTTTCATCCATTCGATACTCTGCACACAAACAAACTCATTGAAAAAACAAACAAACATGTCTGAAGAAGCACCCGCAACTACAAACGATCAGCTAGAACCACCGCAACAACAACCCCCTAGTGCTTCCCCACAAAAGGAACTAACTGCTCGCGAAAAGGCCGAAGCAAGACGTCGTCGAATCCTCGAGAAAAGTAGGGATCGCTTGAGCGTCGTTTATGGAGCTCCACTCCCTTCTCCTTCTACGGCAACTACTGAGGCTCCTGCCTCCTCACAAGACGATGGTCATCCGACCAATGTGACTGCGTCTTCTCCAGAAGCGGAGGAAGGAGAAAAGAAAGATGTGGTAGATCAAGACGGACAAGAGTCCAAGGAGGAAGATACGAGCGGTGCTAAAGCAGACGAGGGTTCTGATGCGGTGAACGCTTCTGTTGCACCTTCTCCTGCAAAGTCGACGTCAAGTGCGCGCCTTGCTCAGATGAGGAGGAGGTATAAAAAGGCTGCAGAGAATATTGCGGCCAAGGCGGATGGCGAGTTGGGATCAGAAGAAAAGGAGAAAGAAAATAAATCGACTGTGGTACAAGAAGACGTGAAAGAGGTCAAGGAGGACAAGACTAGAGAGGAGGATCATGACAAAGCAAGTGCTGGTGGAGAAACAAAGAAATACATGGGTGTCGCCAAGATGCGTAGAAAATTGGCAGCAGAAAAGAAGAAAAATGAGGAAGCAGTGATTGAGGACGAGTTGAAAGAGTTGGAGTCAGAGATTCCCAAAGTTTTGCATCGCAAACCTGTAACTCTTGGCCCGATTATGTTTCAGCTCTTTACAATTGTCTTTCTCTTCTTCGCGGGATTTGATGTTGGAATTCAGAATCATGCTATTGTCAAACAAGAAGTGCCACATGTTTACACGGATCTTTTCTATGTGGATCATGGTATTGGCATCCAAAAGATGTTTGGCAAGGGAAAATCGAGTCCCTCTGGAGATTTACTAATGGAATTGAATGATGAGGGGGCAAAGATTGTGGATGAATATGAGGTGGAGGAAGATGAGTTTGCAAGTGGAAAAGGCAAGCCGCAAGGAGCTTCCACGAAAGACCGAAATGTCGAGGGAAATCTGGATCCTATATTTGGAGTCGATTTTGATAAGCTTACTGCCGGAAGTGGATTTTTCTTCACGGCTGCGAGATTTGCAGTGTCCATCCACCGCACTCTGACTTATTTGTTTTATCTGTTGCCGCTATCCGTCATTCATTCCATCTTGTCGGTGCCACGAAAACTCATTGGAAATCCACCTGTTTTCTTTCTGTGTGCTATCATTATCCGATACCTTGGTAAACACGTGCTAGGGGGGAATATACCGAATTTGGATGAAATGATAGAAGCGGAAGTCAAGGCGGATAAAGTGGAGGGCGAAAAGCCCGATCTTGCATCGACCGATTTCGTGTCCATGGGGAAAAACTTTGTTTACAATTTTCTCAAGGGCAACTTTCCCAAGGTAGTCATGGCTTTTACAATGTTCAAAGATGCAAGGTCTGATATGTTGATCGTCCTCTGTGGCTTTTTTGTAGGGCTAATTGCCCCAACGAATCTATTACGTTCATCTATTGTATCGGAGGAACTTTAAAGATGTTTTACTGTGTTAAGAAAAATAAACTTGCATTTGACACTTGGACGATTTCAATCTTTCTTGAACGTGGAATTTTCTAGAAACTCTGTGAATGATCAAGGAGGGAGGTGAAAAGCTAGCTACTAACTATTCTAGTTTTCTCCACGTTCTGGATGAGCAAATATACAGTTTTTTCTCATGCATTCCCTTCCAAAGTGGCACAATCTCTCTTTGGCAATCTTCTGAAGCTTTTTGTTTTTGGCATGTCCTCCACCCCATTTGAGGACACTGTCTGCAGCTTTCCTTTTCTTTTCGTTATCATCTACATCATCAAACTTTTTACTTCTGACGCCATTTTCTGTGAACTCAACTTCGGACGCGGGAACAGTAATGTTCTGTTCCACACAAAGAGGGCAGCGCACCTTCAACTCCATTCCTTTGGTTTTATCAGGTTTCAAAGACATGCACTTTTCACACATCAATACTGGGACACCGCAGGTGTAGCATTTTCTCTTTCCCACATATCTGTCCCATTTTTTATTACATACACAGCATTTGGCAGGCAAATCGTCCTCGATTCGAGTTTTTACCTTTTCCTTTTCGTGTTGTTTACGTATCACTCCACCATCTCCATCTTTATCAAGAGCAGACACTGCTTCGCGTTTATCAAAAACGAAATTCTTACCACGCCAAAACCCACCATCGGGAAAGGCTTGAAGGTACCTTTCAATACCTCCTTGTAATTGATAAACTCCTTCTACTTGATCTCCCAATTCTTTCTTCAAATATGCAGAGGCGCGCTCACATCTTATGCCTCCTGTGCAGAACATGAGGACTGTTTTGTTTTTTAATTTACCTTTTGTTTCATCTTTCGCAAGCCACTGCGTAAAGTCAGTCGATTTTCTCATCTTTGGGTCGATATATTCGGCTCCTCCTCGTTTACCTTCAAGATTTGATGATTCCTTGGAGTCATTGTTAGAAATAACATTGGCCTTTTCTTGGCCGTCGAATCTCCCAATCACGGCCTCATAATGATTTCGAACGTCAATAACGACAGCATTTTCCTTCTTTAGCATTTCATGATATTCTTTTGCATCCAAATGAACACCACCTTCACCACAGGCAGCATCTTCTTCACGTATACCATAAAATACAAGTTCTTCTACGGGTATCACCCTAAGCTCCTTAAAGTGCCTATCAGCTGGTAAATCATCTATAAATTTGAAGTCAGTATCCTCAAACACCGAGTCAAAGTTTTTCAAATCTTGCACAACGTGCCTCAAGGTTTCAAATGCGGTTAATCCATTCTCAGTGGGCATATCGACTGCAGAGAGTGTTGCATTTACTCCCTCCTGCGCAACACGTATACGCCCCCCTATATTTCTTTTATTAGCAATTGTAGAAAGGTAAGTCATTAGTATCTTTACTTTGTGAGGAGACCATTTCTTTGTTTTCTCGGTGTATTGGTAGAACAACGCTAGGGATGCTCTTGGGTTTTTTAATTTGCTTTCGTCTAGGTCTTTTATCTGACCATTTGTCAGTAGATTTCCTGTGTTTGTAAAATTCACAGAACACTTGATTAACAACGCGTTAGGGAACCACTTTCCAAGGGTTTTGCCTCCTGCACTTCCACATTCCAGATCTTCGCCGCTGGCTTTTGTACTCCCTTTATTGTTTAAAAGTTCTCTCGACGGCTGCTCTGGAACAGGAATTTCTACATAGCGTTTCATGGGATCCTCAATATTGCATTTTGTGCTGATACTGATTCTGCTACTTTTGGAATGTTCTCTCTTGAGCGTTTTCCGTTCTTTTTTGCTCAATCTGGGCTTTCTCTTGATAGAATTGTCTGTTGTAGTATCCATCGTATCTTTACTTATTATATACTACAATCAATCAGTCTAGAGTGATATCATGTCCAAAGTTGTTGCTTCACAATCAAGAGCTCAAAAAGTCTAGTCAAGTAATCAAGAGTTGAGAGTTAACCGGGCACACGGTCGTAGCGAGGGTACAAAGGAGACGCTGGGCGCTGTGAATGGACAGAAATGACCTACAGTACTGTAGGATTTTGGTCTTGATGATCCTCTACTCTCTCTACTGTAGCTCTCTCTACTAGAGCTAGAGAGACACTCTGCGTACTACGCCTCTACTGTAGCTCGCTACAGTATACTGCAGTAAATACAGTAGCTACGGTACGGCAGTGTAGTACAGAGTGTATCTACTCTGGAGTTCCTTTCGAATAGAAGATGATGGAAGAATACAGTTTGGGATGTCCCATGTTTGATTTAATTATATGAACAAAATCAATGATATCCAATATATCTCAATTAATCAAAGACATAAAAATAAATATTTGATCATTTTCTATTGTTACACACAGATTAATTTTGTAACTTTGCCTAACTGTCAAACTAAAGCAATAGCAAAGCAACTCCAGTCACCAACAATGACAACAGTGGTCTAATACCACGGCTGAATGCACTGGAGTAAAAATCTTGCAAGTCGACACATTGAGACTGCCCGTAGTATTTTGCAAGCTTACAATCAACACATTTTGATCCGCCCAACGACTGACGACCTGTAGCTGGAGCATATGTACCAGCTGGGCAAATTATAGCATCGCAACTGTATCTCCCCACATCACCTTCATTCCATGAAACATTGTCACAGACATCGCGTTCTACGCCAAATATGTAATTATCTTTCAAATAGATTGTCATTTTCTCAAAACGAGCCAATTCACCAGGAACACTGCCTTCGATTCTATTTCGTGACAAATCGATGTAGATGGTTTCTTCAGGACTAACAGATTCCAAGAACGAACTAGGAATTCCTCCTGTTATTTTGTTGTCTGATAGGTCAACGGTTTTCAACTTGTAGTTTTCTTCAAAGCTCGGCAATAAACCAGTAAACTTGTTATTAGCGGCACGAAGACTCTTTAACCTATGCATACGAGAAACAGACGGCAGACTCCCAGTGAATTTGTTGTCGGACAGCGAAAGGTTTTCTAGGTTCACCAAGTTAGAGATCTCGTCAGGAATTTGACCCTTAAGGTTATTGAAGCGAATATCAAGATCAACAAGCTGATATGCGTTTCCAATACCCTCGAGGGACTCAAGGCCAGTAGAGTCCAAGAGGAGGCTTTCAAGGCGTCGAGCTCGACCAATGCCTTTGAAACTAAACTTGATGGGATTAGAATACAACCACAGGTACTTCAAATTTTCTAGTTCAAATATCTCAAGTGGTGGTGTTCCGATGACATTGTTGGCTCCAAGATCAATGGTATCAACAGAACCTCCATTGCTACAACTGATACCGTGCCAGTTGCAAATGTCAGTGCCCTCTTGGAGCCATCCATCTTTGTTTTTCCAAGCGTCCCCGCCACATTTGTTATAAAACAGCTCTAGAATATCTCTTTCCTTCTGCTTGATCTGAGATAAACATTGCGTGGCCCCGAGATATTGAGATTGCTCAGCCCCTTCGCAAGGCTTGCAAGGACTCAGTGCATTTGTCTGACGTCCGTACAAGTTATAATAACCAGGTGGGCACAAAATAGCATTGCAGCCATAATTTCCTACATCACCGCCCATCCAAGGATCAATAATGCAAAGTTCTTCGTCAATACTAGTGATCAGATTGTCAGAAAGGTCAATACTTAATCTTTGGAACTTAGCGAGAGTAGCTGGGATCGATCCTTCTAGACGATTACCTTTCAGTCCGACATTAATTCGTTGCTTTCTTCTCGCCGATGCTGCGATTGCCTGAGGGCTGAGATTATCATTACGAACTAATTCCTGATTGCTTAGAAATGATTCAGGAATGGTGCCAGTGAAACTGTTACTGTTTAGGTACAATTGTCTAAGCACTGGCATCCCTTCAAATGATGGGAGAGGGCCAGAAAGACCAGCACTTCGCCTCGTAAATGAGTCGATAAAAAGAGACTCAAGCTTTGTAAGCTTAGATATTGTGTCTGGAAGGGGCCCAACTAAAAGATTTTCGGAGAGAATTAGAACTTCAAGGTTGAGCAAATCTCCGATTGATTCGGGAATCTCCCCTGACAGATCATTTCCGTGGCAATACAGCTCCTCGAGCTGCTTTAAGTTTCCGATCTTAGAAGATAGAGGACCCGAAAGGTTGGCATCGGAGATGTAAAGGTGCTTTAAACCTGATAATGTAAACAGTTCATCGGGAATATGCTCTCCTCTCAAATTATTTTGCTGCACGTGCAGTGTTTTTAAATTCGTCGCCCTACCTATGCCTTTAAGAGAAGAAAGGTTAGTATAGTCGAGGTATAACTCTTCCAAAGCAGGGCCTTCTCGCATGGCATACAGCTGAATATCTACTTTATTGTCACGAACATTGAACATCCTTAAATGCCTCAAATTAAATATTTGTGGAGGCACAGTTCCTTGGAGTCTATTTGAAGGCAAGTGAATTTCAGTAATCACCATCGTTCCTCCTTGAGAGGTTTGGCTTTCACAGAAAACTCCATGCCAATCACAGACAGAAACCTTATTGGATAACCAGTTGTCAGCGTCAAGCCACTTGGACCCACCGGTGGCGTGATAGAACTTAGTTAAAATCTGCATTTCGTTGTAGTCAGTTGAATCTGCTGTGCAGGAGGTACTGCCATAATATGCAGCTGTGAAGGTAAATGGACAAGGTTCGCAGGGATTGTCATCTGCCGTCTGGCGTCCAAATTCATTGTAGAACCCAATAGGACATAAAATTGCATCGCAGCCAGTGCTTTCTACTCGTCCATTCATCCATCCCAAATTAGAGCACGAAGATTCAGGTATTGTCGTTATCTGATTTCCAGCTAGGTATAGATTTAGACGTGTGAACTGATTAAGGCTTGATGGTATAGACCCTGTGATGGCGTTGCCTGCAAGGTCTACTATTACTTCGTCAGACTTTGAATCAATCGCCCTCAGAAAAGAGTTCGGGATGGCCCCAGAAAGATTATTGAAAGATATATATAATTCTCTTAACTTTGGATTGTTGTCGAAGGCAGGAACTTTACCACTTAATCCAAGTTCACTAGAACCGACGATCGGAGCTCCTGCAACGGCACCATTACCACTAACGTGCTGCAACGCGATCACTTCCACGTTTTGCAAGTCACTTATTCCTTCCGGTATTTCTCCAGAGAAATCATTTTCCCCTAAAACAGATTAGGATGAGATCATAAGCATAATTGGAACATCGATATTCGAGAAACATTCGTTCCATATAAAACTTACCTAGCCCAAGAACCCTAATATTTTTCAAGTTGGAAAGTTCACTTGGTAGATTACCGGACAATTTGTTACGGAACAAATAGAGTTCCCTTAGGGATTGCAGTTGACCTATTCTTGAAGAAAGAGTTCCTTGTATTTTGTTGAAGTTCATAAGTAACCTTTCCAGATTTACTAGATTGAATAATTCATTCGGGATGGAAGTCAACTCATTACTCGTGAAATGCAATTCTTTAAGTGACAATGCAGCACCAATACCAGATATCGAGGTCATTCCAGTACTAGAAAGATTTAAGGATTCCAAACGTGTCAATTTTTCAATACCGTTGAATTCCATAGTAATTGAATTTTCTCTCAAGATAATGTATGTCAAGGATGTTACTTGATAGATATCCTTTGGAACTTTTCCTACAAGATTATTTGCTGATAAATCGATTCCTATAAGTTCCCCAGCTGCATCACATTCAATACCATACCAGGTGCAGTAAGCATCATTTTCAGTCCAACCCTGATTATTTATCCAGTCAGGACCAGAGAGAGTATAGTAAAATACATTGAGTGCTTGTACAGTCGGATTCGTACCACATTTCGTATTTCCGAGATAATTTTGCACGTTGCTGTCCTCACTGTCACTGCAGACCTGGCACTGATAACCAGCAGTCTCTCGTCCAATCGGGCTATAGGACCCTTTCTTGCAGAGAAGGCCGTCGCATCCATACTCTAGCAAATCACCTTGATTCCAATTATCTGGTGGTGTGTTACAAATGGCATCGGGTATTTCGTTGATCTGATTCCCTGATAACAAAAGCGTAAAATCGCCAACTGTGCCGAGGAGAGAACGTGGTACTGAGCCAGTAATACTGTTTGTTCTCAGGTCAACTGTGACACTGCTTGCAGTTGTATTTGCCAAAAAATCATCAGGAAGTGCACCCGTAAGTTTATTTTTTTGAAGAAAAAGCTCACATAAATTTCCCAAGGTACTAAATGATGGAACAGATCCAGTGAGTCCTCCACCTCTTGGAGCCTGATCAGAAACATCGAGGTGTGTTAGAGAGGGAGTCTGGGCCAATGAAGTTGGGATTTGGCCAGTAAGTTTGTTACCAGCGAGAGACAAATACTTTAAACGCTGTAAACTTCCCAACCACGATGGAAGAATCCCATGGAATCCACATCTTTTGCAGGCAAAAAATGAAAGTTGAGAAAGCCCTGATAGGTTGGGAATTGTAGTCTCGAATTTGTTGAAAGACAGATACAGCACCTGAAGATTAGACAGCGAGACGATTTCCTCCGGGAACTTTGTGAATGCATTGTTGCTGGCATGAAGGAACCGCAAGGCTGAGGCACTCTGAATACCATTGAGTGTATCGATACCATTGTCGTCGACATTTAGATACTCAAGTTTTCTTGCACTTCCAATATAGTCAAAGTTGATGGAAACTTTGTTCGACGAAAGGTTTAGCTCTAGTAGGTTCGGTAGATCAAACACTACATCAGGAAGGGTTCCTTTTAGACCATTTGATGCAAGATGGATAGCCTGTACAGATTTTCCGTCAGATGTACAGGTTATTCCGTGCCAATCACAAAATGTAACAGTGTCATCATACCAATTGTTCTTAGAATGCCAACCTGCACCATCAAGACTATCATATAAGAGCTTGAGAACAGAACGCTCATTTTCAAATTCTAGCTCATCTGCGGTTACACACTGTACACTTCCCATGAATGGAGCCACAGTATTTTCTGGACATGGCTCGCAAACTTGATCATTGGTGTGTCTACCAGTCTCACTAAATGTATTTTTAGGGCATAGTAACCCATCACAATCAAACGCTTCTATTCCGCCTTGAAGCCATTTCGTCATTTTACAAAGTCCAGGGGCGATATCGCTGAATCTATTACTGCTGATAGACAGATTAAGATCATCGAATTGTGTCAAAGATGCAGGAACCATACCTGCAAGATAATTGCCTTCAAGATCTACAGTAATTGTTTTTGTTTTGTCTTGTACACCAGACAAAAAATCATATGGGATTTTGCCGCTGAGACTATTGAACGCTAAATATAGACCTTCAAGGTTTTTCAATCCATTAAAAGAGGGAAGTGAGCCTGTCAGCCCGGTAACAAGTTGGGTACGTCTAGACTGATATTGTAATTTTCTGCTTCTCGGTGACGGGAAAGCATTCATCGATTTTCCTTGAACAGCAAGAATTTCTAGTTTTACCATTTGGTTGATGGATTCTGGAATTGTGCCGACAAAATGGTTCTCAGATAGTGTCAAGACTTTCATTTGTTTAAGTTCCCCAATAGAAGCAGGAATTTGTCCAGTAAGGTCGTTTCCTAGAAGGAACAAGTTCTCGAGGTTGGCAAGTTGACCAATTTTCGTCGACAGACGCCCAGTGAAACGGTTATAATTCATATATAGACCTCTCAAATTTATGAGATTAAATAGTTCGTCGGGAATCTTTCCAGATAGATTGTTCCCAGTCAGGTGCAGCTCATTTAGAGAAACCGCCTGTCCAATCCCAGCGATGGAATTAACTTGAGTTTCAGAAAGCTTCAGAACACGCAGATCGTGTGCTGCGCCGATACCATCAAAGGAAAAGTTGATGTCGTTGTAGGATAAATTAAGAGTTTGAAGACGAGGTAAGTTGAAAATCATATCATCTGGAGTACCGGTCAGACCACTCTCGGCAAGATCAATCTCCAAAATGTTAACCTTTTCTTTGTCACATATTATGCCTGTCCAAGTTCCATCACAAGGATCAGGTGATTGTAGCCATCCCTCTCCACCAGACCAGCTTTCACCGTTAGTGCTAGCATAAAAAGTCTCTAAGATCCACCAGACCTCATCAGCACCGAGATCGTCACATTTGGTGGTTCCAAAATATTGAGCACTTGGACAAGGTACGCATCCACTGCCAAGCGTCGCACGTCCATTTGCGTTGAACGATCCAGCTTTACATAGAATGGGATCACAACCATCCAGTGCACCTAAGGCGCCATTTTGCCATCCTTTCATTGTACATAGACTGCTATGGATGTGTTCAATCATATTGTTTGCCAAATTAATGTTCAAGTAACCAAACATATCCCATGACGAAGGAATCTGTCCTTGAATTTTGTTGCTGCTGAGGTCTACTGTAATTTCTTTACCGAGACGTTCGGAATTTGCCAAGAAGTTATTCGGAAGAAATCCACTAAGGGAGTTCCCCGACAAATTGAGATAGGCAAGTTTGGGTGAACCACTGAAATGAGGTACACTGCCAGTCAATCCTCCCTTGGTATTCGTCTTTTGATGAACAGAGAGGCTTACCAAATTCGACATGAAATTCAAAGAATACGGGATCATCCCGGTAAAATCGTTCTCACTCAATGTAGCTACCCGAAGAGTGTTCTTGAGATTGCCAATTTCCTCAGGAATCGAACCGGTCAAATTATTTCCAAAGAGATGAAGCTCTTCCAGCCTTGTCAGACGACCAATATTTGACGAAAGATTTCCGCTAAGTTTGTTATTTGATATCTAAACGCCACAGGTGAGTAAAGAGTAAGATGTAACATAAAATAATGAAAGCGAATATTGACAATCAAAATGAAAAATAACCTGAAACAATAAGCTTACCTTGAGTATCCTGAGATTTGTCAACTGGTAAATCGCAGGAGGAATAATCGAATCAATATTATTGGAAGACATGTACAACTCCGAGATGGGTGTCTGCCTTAATTGGTCAATGTTATCCAAGGAATCAAGGCCTGTACTGGTCAAATCTAACACTTGAAGATTCTTTAGGTTCCGGATCCCATCAAATTTAAAAGTGATGAAATTGTTGCTCAAGTCAATCGTTTCAAGTCCATCAAAAGAAAAGATGGAAGACGGAACAGTTCCTGACAGTTTTCTATCACTCAACCTGATTGCAATAATATTCTTCTCGGTATCATCGTTACAAGTGATACCTGTCCACTCACACTCATTGTCAGAGCTAAACCAATTATTAGCCTCCCAGTAATCACCGTGAAGCGCCAAATAAAACTCTTTCAAGATTCGAATCTTATCACCATCACAATTATCTGCACCCATAAATGTCGCACTCTGACAACCAGGCACACAACTAAACTCGGGCGTCCTACGCCCAGTCGGTGCCCAAGATCCCACAGGACACACAATGGCGTCACATCCATAGTCTCCAACGGCTCCACTCATCCACTCTGTTTTCTGACAGAGATTGCTATCAATCGATGTAAATTGATTTCCTGTTATATCCAAGCTTACACTGTAAAAATCTTTCAACCTTGCAGCACCAAATGTTCCCTCAAGATTGTTATTGGACAAATCAATGATCATGACCTGATCCTTGGGAGCACTGGATAAGAAATTACTTGGTATTTGTCCAGTGAAAAGGTTATCATCTAAATATAGCTCTTCAATAGAGCGCAATGCACTCAAGCTAGGAATGTTTTCATCGAGTAAATTGTCCGCCAAAGAAAGAACCTTGAGATTGACCAGTTGATTCAAGGCATCCGATGGCGCAGGACCAGCAAATGCATTGTTGCTCAAGACAAGGATTTCCAAATTGACAAGATTTCCAATAGAGTCTGGAATAGGACCTTCAAATTTATTTTCAAGCAAAAACAACTCTACCAAATTCACCATGGTACCAATTTCATCAGGCAGAAAGCCATAAAAATAGTTGTAATTTGCATAAAGCGCTTCTAGCTTTTTCAAATTAAGAATTTCCATGGGAAATGGCATAGTCAAAGAACAACCCGTGATATGAAATTCTCTCAACTCGGGCCCGTTGAGATTCTCAAAAGATTCAATGACAGTATTTGAAATGACAAGCTTATTTAGCATGGTCGCATACTGCATATCATCAAACCTGACATTCAAATCAGGATTGTCTCGAAGTATCAAGTTGGAAAGAAAGGGGATTCGAAAGACATCCTTGGGCAAATCACCATTCAGTCTGTTGCTAGTCAGGTCCAATGTCTCAATCTGGTTGTAGAGCTCGTGATATCTATTTACGGGATAGCATGTAATTCCGTGCCAATTACAGTATGAGTTCGTCGTATCGTCTCTCCATCCATCGTTATTCGACCAAGAGTCTCCGTTTGTGGCAGAGTAGAGAATGTCCAGGATTTCAGGAATCGATTGCGCAGAAGAGAAGGACGTGGCAGTGGCGAGTAGAAGAACTGTGAGAGCTTTCCTTGCTACTACGGAGAGTCCACTTCGGGGGCGGACGCAGCTAGAAGTCATGGTGTTGCAAGTGCGACCAGCGTCTTGGATTGCTACTGTATTGTTCTGTGTCGGACGATATGGAAGAAATGGGCCCGGGGCTCAAGTGAATCAGCAGCGCGTGTGTATGTCTGTATCCGAAAAGAGATGCTATGTTTTGTATTCTTTGCTTCAATCGATTGCGCCTTCCTTTGTTGTCACTAATAGGTGTAATAATGTAACCAATGATAACTGTATTCTAATCACTGCATCGGGTTGATTTGTTGCTTGCAGTCGGTTTACCTATTTATTTGAGTGTAATTACTTTTGATAATAGTAGTTGCTCTGGCTGTAAATGATACTCCAAAAACGTTGCGAGTGTAATATTTTTGGCAACAAGACCAACAGGCTAACTTTTTATGACTCTGGCACGACGAAGATGCAAGTTTTCGCTTTCACATACACAGGAAAAGGAGAATGCTTCTTGTTGCTTCTTCTTTGCCATCTCGCGGGCCGCGTTATGTAAAACTCTGACAAAGCGCATTACGTGAGAGCGTGCGGCGGGACACACCCTCCGTCATTATTTATATTTTTCCAAAAAGACACAGTGGTCTTGCAGAGTGAAGAAGGGTTTACCTGTGGGATTCAAAAAGGGTGCAAAAGTCCGCAGTCTTGTTAACGACATGAAGGGGCTGCCAAAATCAAAATTTTGGCCGCTATTTTTAAACAGCCTTTTTTAGACTATATTATTCTTGTGTAGGGGGAAGAGATTGTGCAATACCTACCCCTCATACATACACCACGGAATGACACAGTTCGAACAGGTTCAAACTATTGCGTCATCAAAAAACAAAAGAAAAAATGAGATTCTGTCCCCCTACAGTACAGTACAGTGCGTAGAAAAGAGCGAAAAGCGAAAGGAACAAATACAATACACCTCTTACAATACACTCTGGTTATTACTCCAAAAGACACAAAGCGCAACTAATTCAAGTTATTCCAGCATAAACAGTCAGGAGCACAAGCAACCAACAAACCAACCTCTCATGGCTCGTGCAACACCACATTGTTGCACATTATTCTCACCAGAGATATCACGTTTCTTACGAGTGCTACGACGTCCATTGGTCATTGCCATCTCTCTTTTTCTCATCCTTAGTACTACTATTAATACTACCATCTTTTCATCGCACAATCGTCAGGCAGTCTTGGCCCTATCAATCATGTCACCTCATGATCGCTCAAATATGGTCCCTGCTGCTGCTACTGCTGCAGCCATGTCTAACGAACAAAAGCCTCTTTTGAAAATAGGTGTCATTGCAGATATACAATACGCTCCCATCCCCGATGGACATTCTTACAATGGCAAACCACGTTATTATCGTCACTCTCTTGTAGCGGCAAGACATGCGGCACATCATTTCAAACAGGAAAAGGTTGATTTGGTTGTGAATTTGGGAGATATCATTGATGGAAAATGTCAGACTATTGATGAACATTGGAAAAGAGAGTATGGTCGTGATCAAGGAAATAATAATGATAATTATGATGGCGAGTCTCACGTGGCCATGATGAAGCATTTGGATTTAACTCGATATCAGCAAGGAGATCCAGGACATTTTGCGGTAGATGATGTTGTCGAAGCATTGTCCGTGTACGAGGGGAGAATATTGCATACATATGGCAACCATGAGTTGTACAATTTGAGCAGACAAGATATAGGACGAAAGCTCAAGATACCCTTTGTGAAGGAAGATTCTGGTGATTTGGTTGGATATTATACCCACGAAACCCCTTGTAAATCCGTCAAATTTGTCATTTTGGATTCTTATGACATTGCCATCATGCAGCGATGTCCAAATCATTCCATCAAGAGGAAGAAGGCGGAGCAGATTTTACAAGAGAACAATCCTAACTTTCCACATTTGGAAAATTCTCCACAGGGACTGGAGGGGATACAAAAACGATTTGTGGCATTCAATGGTGGAGTGGATGAACCTCAGTTGGCATGGTTGAGAGATGCATTGCAAGAAGCCAAGCGACAGAGACAAAAGGTGATTGTTTTGTCACATCAACCGATATTGCCAGAGACGTCATCTCCTGTTTGTCTCATGTGGAATTACGATCAAGTGTTGGATGTATTAAGAGAATACAAAGATACCGTTGCGGCGTCGTTATCGGGTCATGCGCATACATGTGGTTATGTCAGAGATGCGGAGAGTGGGATACATTTCCGTGTATTTTCGGCAGCTTTGGAAAGCAAGGATCCTGTCAAAACCTATGGTTTCTTGCATATATATGAGAATCGATTGGAAATTCATGGAGAGGGGGATTGTATAAGTGATGTGTACATGCTGGATCATTTAGATTCATCCCATAATGAAATAGTAAGATAGCAACTGTTGATCAGAATATAAAACTACTGGCTGGTAGCACTGTAACAGACAAGCTCAAAGCATGATTCCAAATGTAACTTTATCAATGTATAACATATATGTATATATATATATTGAATACGATGTGGTTCGATTCATTACACATTCATCCCACCCATTATTCACTTGATTCCTTCATTTCACTCCACCTTCAAAGTCTTAACACTGCTAGTGTCAATATTCAATGGCATGTATGGATCATAAATGGATCCCAATTCGAAACTAGTCTTGGAGGCAACCACAATCTCATAATCCTTTTCCAGTGAAACCTCTCTTGTTGGACCTCCACGCGCCACATATCCTTCATAATACCACTTCAAATCCTCCTTCAGGTCATGAGAAGGACCTTTCCATCCAAGTTTCTCCTTGGCCATATCCGGTGAAACATAAAAATCCGTCGGGCGAAAGGGGAACTTGGCCTTTCCAAACACATCGAAATCATAATGTTCAATCATAACCTTATCCTTGGCAATTCCAGCAGCTTCGGCACACATGTAGGCAACCTCATTGTAAGAATACAACTTATCCGTTCCACAATTGAAAAATCGCTGTTTGACTGCTTCCTCTTCATTATCCAACACAGATGCAAGGAGAGAGGCGACATCTTCCGAGTTGGTCAAGGATACCTTTTGCGTCCCATCTCCTGGGATGGGAAGAGGAAGCTCCCTACAAAGACGATCAAAGTACCAATCGATATAATCATACTTGTTGGATTTGGGTCCATAAATATATTGAGGACGAAATGATACAAGAGGCAATCCAATGTCCACAGCATACATGTCGAAAAGATGTTGACCTGCCGTTTCTTTCACGGGGGTCGTCTCGGGCATGGGAAATACTCCATTGGGCTTGTACATGCCAGCCGAAGAAACGTAGGTGAAGAGTTTGGTATTCCATGACTTGGCACAGTCACAAATAGCCTTTCCAGCACCCACGGGGCCTTTGGATGCATTGTCCCATACATATTCAAAGGATGCACCTTCTCCAAGGATGGATTGGAGGGAATCGGCAGTCATGGATTCGTCTGCAAGGCTTGCCTTGACTATGTTCACATTTGGCAAATCGGTAGAATAAGATTTGAAGGGCTCTTTGGAGTCATTGCATGCATCATCTTGAAGAATTGTAATGGACGTAATTTTGGAGTTCGTCTGAAGTGTTTTCGCGAGCTGATATCCTTTGAGAATTCATAGCAGCATTAAGTGGTTTACGAACCGATAGAAAGTAAGAAAATGAACACATGAGAGAGGAAATAGTCTGTGCGTAAAAATGCATTGAAAAGGAACTACAGCTCCAGCAGTAATCATTCATACATGGAACAACTCATTCCTGCATTTACTTACCAAGTTCACCATGACCACCTCCCTTGTTTTGGACGATCAGGGCAGCACTCATGTGCAAAGAAGATCCTCGAGTAGTAGAGACGCGAGAGCCTCGAGATAGGACATTGGATGGCATAAATGCAGAAGCATTGTTTGCCGAGAGGAGAATTGCTGCAATCGCAGATGTGTATATACGTTTGGACAACATTTTCTAGTTTACGGCCGTCGATCGTCCAGCTGTGTTTGAAATTTGAAAATGATATGTACAAGAATCTTTTTGTCAGTCTGTGATAATCTGATGATGTTGAGAGTGTATTTCCTGATGATGTCAGATAAAGGTGTGCTGTACAGCAGGGTATCATTGTTTTTTCTTTTTTCTCTTCTCTCCCTTTCCCTCTTTCTTTTGGCTAACGTCCGTACTCTAAGTACAATACCAAGTGTACTGTCCGTCCCTACTACTACTGCATGCACCCCTTGAAGGATATCCAGCTACAAGTGCCGTACCATCCAGCTACGTGCATACACCAGCAGGGTTTGCGTAGTACTGATCCCTGTTACCCGTACGTACCAGGTAGATTATTACCCATTGCGACGCTTCCATCCAAAGTGTCACAAAGTACATGCGTGGCGGCTTTTTTGGCGCAAAAGTTCACGCCTAAACCTGTGTCATAAAAATACGCTTCTCGTATTTTCTTCAACTTGTTGGCGTCCAACCAACCGCAAGCTGCAACAAACAAACGCATTAGGCAGGCATTATTATTAGAAAAAGAAACGCAATACATATTCATGTTATTGTTGTAGTTTTGATACATTTCATTCAAAAAGACACATTCAAATCAAAGAAGAAGAAACCCATCCATTTCAAAATAAAACCAGCAAGAATGAAGTTCCTTTCGTCTTGTATAAGCCTAATGCTTGCATCGGCATCTGCCTTTGCTCCTCAACCCTTTTTCGTTGCCCCTATCAAGGCAATGCAACAATCCTCTCCAAGGACATCTCAATCATCACTTCACCCATTTTCTCTTGCCAGCTCTTCCGATTCCATGGCAATGACTGAACAGCAGTCGACAAACTATGACACACCATCTGAATTATTATCTCTCCCCGCTCGTCCTGGAAGGCCTCTCAAAGTTGCCATTGCAGGAGGAGGAGTAGGTGGACTGACTTGTGCACTATACATGTTGAAGAAAGGATTTGACGTCACAGTCTATGAGAAAACAGCTGCATTTGCTAGATTTGGTGGGCCCATTCAATTTGCATCCAATGCACTTTCTGTCTTGAAAGAAATTGATGATGATTTGTTTGATCGCGTAATGGAGAAATTTACCTTTACTGGGACCAGGACTTGTGGTATCAAGGATGGGTTGAGAGCCGATGGGTCCTTCCGAATGACGGATGATTCCATTGATTATCTTGTCAATCCCGATGCTCCGGCAGATTGGTTCGTCAAGTTCCCCCTGAGGCAATGTGCAGATCTTTTTGGCTTGCCTTATACGGGAGTTGTGGATCGTCCCGATTTGCAAGAAATCTTGATTGAGGAATGCAAAAAGTTGAAACCAGATTTTATTCAGAATGGAAATCCAGTGACGGGGTATGTAAGTCATGGAAGGGGAAAGGGGGTGACTGTGAAGCTTTCGGATGGGAATGTTGCCAGTGCGGATGTTTTGGTGGGATCTGATGGTATTTGGTCGGCTGTACGTGCACAAATGTATGGGGAAGAAATCAAGAAAGCCACCAAGGATTTGAAAAAGAGGCAGGGGTGTACGTATAGTGGTTATACCGTCTTTGCAGGAGAAACGATTCTCAAAACACCCGATTATTATGAAACTGGCTACAAGGTATACATTGGGCCACAGAGATATTTTGTCACTTCCGATGTGGGCGATGGGCGTATTCAATGGTATGCCTTCTTTGCTCTTCCTCCAGGTTCCAAAAAGGCACCCAGTGGTTGGGGTGGTTCTACGCGCGATGAACAGGCAAACCCAGAAGAAAATCTTGTAGAATACATCAAATCTCTCCACGAAGGTTGGTCCGATGAGGTAATGACAGTCCTTGATGCTACCCCTCCAGACAGTGTCGAACAGCGTGATTTGTATGACCGTTCTCCGGAGCTGCTCCGCAGTTGGGCGGATGGCAATGTTGTATTGATAGGGGATGCGGTTCATCCCATGATGCCCAATCTTGGGCAGGGTGGATGTCAGGCAATTGAAGATGCTTATGTTTTGACAGAATTGCTTGCAGCAACCAAATCTACCGATAAGATTGAAAAGAACCTTCAAGAATTTTACAAGAAACGCATCGTGCGAGTGAGCATTGTGCAGTTCATGTCACGTCTTGCAAGTGACCTTATTATCAATGCGTTTGATACACCTTGGTCACCCCATGACAACAAGGGACAATCTTGGAAAAGTTATTTGACCTTTTTCTGGAAGGTAAGAGAGAGAAAATGTTATGTGACACCCCCCGAGTAATGTTTTTGAGCGTGTTTGTTTCGATTCTCATCCACATTCTTCTCTTTCTATTTCTCTATTTCGTCGTTTTTTTTTCAATTCCAAACAGCCCCTGCTACAATATCTCATTTTCCCGGCCCAATTTGCCTATCTTTATTCCTATCACCCTACTGGAAACATGGAGAATCTTCCATCCTTACTTGAAAAGGAGTGGAAAGCAAGGCATTTTGAAGGTGCTGAAGAGGCTTTTGAAGATGTAGCGAAGGGGAAGAAGTTCGAGTCTTCCGGTCCATCGTTTTTCAAGAAAGCGGAGATTGAGAAAACACCAGCTGTCCCATGAGCCGTGAGAGATTAAAAATTAAATGTACACTGCAGCGACAAAAAAGATATGGTCATTTCATTGCGAAAAATATATCTCCTTGATGCGTACAAGGATAAAGGTTTTAAAAAGGTTATAATTGTGATATAATTTTGCAAGAAGAAACTTTCCTACTTGCAGCGTGTGCTCTTTAGGTACTGTAGATTGCGTTTTGTAATTGTTCCTTTCCTCAAAGTCTCTCGTCATCTTGGCAATGCACAAACCTAAAAGAAAGCCTACCAACCCACACACTGTCATCTCTCAAAGATCAACTCAAGCTCACTAACAAGCTTTACTGTACCTAACTAACTAGCCCTAGCTTCTTCCGGTGCCCATTTCGGCACAGTTCTCGCAATATAAGGCTTGAGCTGAAACCCAGTCAAATCAGGAACAATCAATTCTAACATTCTCTCCTGTTCCAACACAAATCTTCCCGCTCTTCCTCTAAAAGTTCCCTGTTTTGTTCCGCCCTTGCCTTTGTAAAAACCTTTACGAGCATGTTTGGTCGATAGAGGCAGACGCTTCGCCGCAGATTTGGGGAGGAATTTTGACATTAGCCTTGTTTGGTTCAAGACTAATTGTGATAGAATCGTACTATTTTTGTGCGACGGTTGTGAAAAAATCGATGAGACTGTCTTGGTTATTGTTTGGATCATGGTTGGTTACTGTGTGTTTAGTTGTTTGGTAATGCTTCTCGAAAGATGATGAAGAGGTGTTGAATTAATTGTGTCTAATACACTCTGTTATTATTTTATTTTTTTCTTTTGGCTGCTAATTGCTACAGTACCGGTAGAGTCGTTTAGTACTGCTATGATGCACTGGAAGCGAGTGGCCGTGATCATGATGCTGTACTTACCATACCGCCGACCGCCGCCGCCAGGTACCTCCTGGTATTATTAGGGTACGTGCATACCAGGAGGATGGAGGTGCAGTACCCTCCCCTAACCTATTGTGCCACCATCCATCCAGGTACGATTGGTACTACACGTTTGGACTCCTGCTCCCTGCCCTAACATCTCAGCAGGTAGATCCTTCACTATTACGGTTGCAAGTCTCCAGGCATCAAAAGAGGCAGAAAACTCAAGGCGGCATCCAGCATCCAGGTTCTTGGTGTTTCAATACAGTAATAAATGATAAGTAAGAAGTTGGTGAAGATGGCATGGTGCATTTCAATGATTCAAGGGGAAAAAGCAAGGCCCTGTGAAACAACGACCTATTGCTCGTACTATTACTAGCCCTGCTTCTTCTTAACATTCCAATATCGTAGTATGTAAAAGTCAATCATAAAACACATACTATCATTTCTAACACAATGGCAATGTTCAACTAACACATCCTTGTACTAATACTTGCTAAATGCTATTTTATGAAAGGATTGATGGTCCATGCATCCGTACCTCTCCGTGCTCTTGTTTCGTCCTGTCTAGTGATAACACATACCCCTAGTCATGCTTCCACCTACCACGACTCCATCATTCATAGATGGAGGTCATGGGTGCACGGGAACGTCTCGTTGGAACATGCTGCTGCTGTTGGACGTATTCCATGGTAGTTCCAGCAGTGGGTCTATAATAAGATCTTGTATCACGTGGTTTGCGCCATTGGGATCTGCAAAATTCATTGCAATCATGATGTGCAAAAAAGGTAGAAATACCATTCTTTCCCAAATCCGTGGGGCCATACTTTCCTCCTTCCATGGACATGACCACAGGATCAGTCAGGACCACACCATCATTGTACACCCCACCTTGCAAATCACAAAGCAAATGCTGCCCATTGGAAATATGAAAGGAAAAGTGTGAAATGGCCTGCATTACTCGCGGCCAGGGAGTGCTATCATCGGACCAACCCGTATTCGAGTTGAACTTTTCATAGTTGGCAATGTAGGGTTCTTGGAGCGTTTTTTGACCTTTTCTCTTGCCATCGAGAAACGTCCATACTTCGGGAAGATTAATCTTTACCATTCGGTCAATCAACCTATTCTCATTCCATTTGGTAATGAGGCGAACAGCCATTTTGGCAGAAGCAATGTCTGAGTCAAAAAAGTGATCTTCTAGCACACCTCCAGTTTTGAACCATTTGCAGACACAATCTTCCCCGGTGCGATCGCAATGTGTGTATTTGCCCTTGGCTACAAAACGGAAGGAACCTGAATCAAATGGATTGGCCAGGGCATCATGAGAGAAGGTTGCACGTGTAGCATTATTGAGGCGAGCTGTTTTGGTGGGGTCTACGTTGTTTTGTCTTCTATTAGCACTGTGAGCATTGCCACCACCACCGGCCACTCAACTTGCACAGCGTGATACTCCTGGTCCCTTGTTTGACCATTGACTCTTGCTGTAGGATGACCTATTAAGGTTACGATTGCATTCCGCACAGATACGATAAGAATGTGACATGATTATTTTATCCTCCTAGGTTCACTTGCTTCTTCCTTCTTTTGCTGCACTCGTCATGAAGTATTTTTGGTATTTGGCCAGTCTGTCCAGGT
This sequence comes from Chaetoceros muelleri, assembly GCA_019693545.1. Lineage (NCBI taxonomy): Eukaryota > Bacillariophyta > Thalassiosirophyceae > Chaetocerotales > Chaetocerotaceae > Chaetoceros > Chaetoceros muelleri. The sequence continues at coordinate 2,242 of JAAMXU010000355.1, read as the reverse complement.
GAGAAGTGACATACAGTACTATAGCATGGATGCACTACTGGTGGCGGCTGACCTGGCGACGGTTGGTAACCGTACCTACCTACCATCCTCCTCCTACTGCTGTACGTACATAAGAGACAGGATAAGAAAAATAACCCCAATTGGCACTACTGTAGTAACGAACGGGTAGACGGGGGCCAAAGCGTCGGTTGGCGGCGGACAACAGACAACGGACGGCAACTTTTCAAAACATGTTTGAACTTTGAACTTCTTCTTTTTCTTCTGCTCTTGAAATACACAAACAACAATCCTATTGTACTACTCGACCGATCGACCGACCGACCGACTAACGAACCAACCGACAATACACACACAACACCGAAAATGTCTGGAGCGCTTGCATCCATTAAAACCAAGGCCTCTGCTGGAATAAACAAGGCGGCATCTGCCGTTGGAATTCAAAGAACTCAAACTGAGGACTCGAATAATAATACCCTAGAAGAACTATCCGAGTTGTGTCCACAGCTCACCTATCAGCAAAGACTGATCGGATTCGGAACATGTTTTGTGCTCGGATATTTCATTACATTTATGTCATTTAATTACTTTATGGAGCTGATTGGAGGAAACCCTGTGCCATTTGTTGTGTTGTACAGTAAGTCAAAAATCAGTCATGATGATGACGCGCTGTTGTTGTGTAAACCTGCAGTTCCTGTCAGCAACTAACTCAATTGTCTTTTTCCCTGGGTTTATTTTTCATCTAAAAAATAATGTTGTAACAAAGCATTGGGAAATATTATATCCTTATTCTCATCACTATTTGTTTGTGGGCCGAAAAAACTTCTCAAAAATATGTTTGATGAAAAGAGAAAGACGGTTACAATTATATATCTATCATCTCTCTTTGTGTCCATTGTGGTGTGTTTCATCAAGTTCAATAAGGATGCCAAGCTTGTCATTCTGTTGGTGCTCCTTCTCATTCAATTTTGTTCGTCCGTGTGGTATTCTCTATCTTATATTCCATTTGCTAGAAGAGCTGTGAAGAAGTGCTTCAGGAACGCTGTTGGGGATGAAGCTGCATGATGGAGTAAACCCTGATAGAGGTTTGATTGATGGGGGGGTTGTAGGTCATACTTCAATGGTTTTGAAGATTAATGACGTATTTTATTAAATTTCATTGGACTCTATCGTTAATCCTTTGCCATTGTCTTGACGTCTGTGTTTGTCACTACCGACCAATAAATTCAACAGCAGTACAACTAATCCATGAGAAAAGTCAAAAAGATGGCTTTTCCGATTGTCTCCTCTCCCACCGTGGCAAGTAAATGTGTAGTAGCAGCAATCAACAGCCCATTGAATGCTTCGCCGTCGCCCAATCGATAAAAGGACAGTTGATCGATGGCTGGATCATCAAAGACTCGAGTCAATGCGGCATGTGCACCCTCGGGATTGTCAATATTATCCAGCAACATGGAAACGACCAAATCTATAGAATGATCGTCCTTCAAACCCCTAAGTTCTTCGAGTATGTTGTTTGCTTCCAGCGGATTACTGGAACGACGATATAATTCGCACCATGGTCCCAGCCAGTTCTCGGGACCAAAGCGATTCCAAATCTCTCCACAGAAGTTTTGATATTGTTTTTGGGCCAAAGTTTCTAAGTCAACATGGTTTGGATTGATTTCGACCGCGACGACACTGCTTCCCATTGCATGAACGTCGGGCCCACCAAATATTTGTTGTAGGGTGGTTATATCCGCCGGTTGGTGGGAATAGGTACCAGTTGGTTGATCTGGTGACATGAAGGAATTTGACAGATTTTTGTTTTTTCCTAATTTCTACATCTGTTGTGATGAATGATAAATCAAATTCAAAGTGGGAAAATAACGCTTGACGTCATTGACAATTGATTCTTTGTTACTACTCTAGAGAGTTTCTAGATGCGTAGTTTGTAGACTAGAGTTTGTAGACTGTTACCTGTTCTTCATCGCCTTCTCTCTTTGGGCTTTGAGCTTTGAGCGAAACTTTACGACAACTTGTACCTGAGATCCTTCACTCTTTTTATGGGAGTGCTGGTAGCGGGTACCAAACATCTTCTACGCACGGTAGGTATGGTAAATAACGTACCCAGCGTACTGGAGATATAGGTACGAGTATCTACTACAAGTACTACTGTCGCGCACAGAGGTCAGTTTTGTCCAAGGGGGGGGATGCAAAAATGAAAAATGCAATCTTTGATGACATCACCATCGGAATTTCTCAC
>JAAMXU010000340.1:0-12357 GCA_019693545.1 Chaetoceros muelleri | reverse complement strand
TTCCCCAGACAGTCTTGATGACGGCACCAATAATGTACCTGTAACACATCCACACAAACTATTGACTAACTCTGTATATGGGGTTGTTGCTTCAGCTAAATCAAGTAAGTGTGATAGCAGCCGTTTATCCAGATTTCACATGCCTACCAGTCTTTGCTACCGGGTAGAAATGGAAAACTTCCTCAGGATTGTTGAAGTTACGTCATTTGAACAAAGATGTTACGCTTTCTCCAATACAATTGCATGTGGAGCACCTGACGATTCTACTGCGATTGTATTCCATGACACCGAAGATTGGCCCTCTATTTTTCTAGATGGATGTACCCGGTCATAACTTCACGTCGAATCATAATTTTATAATTTGTGAGGATTACTAGCCCTCATTTTTTGTAGATGAATGTACCCTATCATAACTGGACGTCGAATCATAATTTTATAATTTGTGAGGGCATTTTTTTGGCAAAAAAGTCGCACGAGGCACCACGTCTGGTGTGCACTTTTTTGACAAAAAAGTGGCACATCCTTCCCTCCACATGCAGATAGCGCATGATTGTAGCGTATCTGCCACCCATACATGTCCCTGTATCGGTGACCATTTTTTTACAAAAAAATGGTTGTTTGATTAAACAAAACGTATCGAATTATCTTTTGACATACATAATCAAGGAGTTACAAGCGATATGACATGAGCTCGACAGAAGAGTCTTACCCACAAATAAATTGGCCCAATGCCGGACGAAATGCAAGGTTTCTTGTGCTAAACATTCCTTCATTGACTCAGTCGATTGTTGATAAATGTTTGACGTTCATATCCTCTACCTGTTGCTACGTTTCAAGCGATAGAGTGAAACGATTCATTGCGCTACCAGGTTTCAAGAAACAGAGACAGGAATCTTCAAATCCAATCCAATTGGAACATTTTCTTGCAGAAATAGTGGATCAACATCATGACGGTGCTACCCGTGTTGATTATTCCAGATATCAATCTGCACCTGAGGAGTCAGATAGTCTCCTTCGTAATGCAGCAATCAAAAGAATTGTTAATTTGACAGAAACGGCAGTGAATAACCAAGTAATTCAAACCGAAGACATGGGTGTTTCGAAATATGTTGTCACGAAGGTAACCGTGTTGTTTAGTAAACCGGGAGGTCCACCGCAGGAATTGCACTTCGATGATAAACGAGATGAAGGATCCCGAGAGGTGGAAGGTGAACTGCTAAGTGCAATTGTTGCTTTGCAAGACAATACTCGACTTGACATTGAGGGTGACAACAGGAAAAGGCTCACATATTCCATCCCAACAACGTCAATGTTTTTATTTAGTGGAAACTGTAAACATGGTGGATCTTCGTATACTCGGTTCAATGTCAGGTTGCATATGTACCTATGGCCGAAGCTGAGTTTGAACAAAAACAATGCAAACGTAGAGAATGTCATTCTTGTCAACAGACCTTGTCCGTTGAAGGATTGTCAGCATAGCAAGGACGGTGAAACGTTTGGCAAAACGGGACTTTACTACCATTGGAATAAACATCATGTAAAGGACGTTGGTATCAGTGTGGGTAAGTACATCCGAAAACGAAGAGGTCTTGACGTGTTCCAATGCTCTTTTTGTAAAAAGGGATTCAACACAAAAAGAGGTCTTGGAAGACATATGAAGCAAACATGCCGTGTACGAAAATCATTAAGGTAACCAGTGAATAATGATCCTGGTATTTTACTTAATAATTATCACCATTTATGAATTCTTCTGTCTCCATTAGATTACATCAATCCTTAAAAATTTAGGGATATTTCACACGAATAAGTGGGAAATGTCTCTGCCCAATGATTTCAGCATATTCCCACTCCAAGAAATGTTTATTTCTCCCGAAATGGTGCTGCATTCTATATTGCACTGCAGGTTCACTGATCCGGTACAGTGATTTGCAATGTTCGAAGGTCTCATCAATAAATCTTTACCAACAACCCGAAACAGATGTTGCCACTCTGCAGTATACGGATTCCGGTAGTAAATGTCGGGATTACGACTGGGGCTGGCATGTTTGATCTTTTGCTGAAATTTGTCACTTAACAATACTTCACACTTTTCTTCCTGTGTCATACTTCTCTCAAACAATCGATGGGCTATAACTAGACGGTGACATTCACACATCAAATTTTCCAAAAAGCACTGGGAAACTTTGTCGAATCCCAAGTGTGACACCTGCCTTGTTACTTCACTTAGTTTTGTGGTGAGGACATCAGGTTTCTTGAGGTAAGGGTAGAATGTAGAAATAAGCTTTGCCGGACCAGAAGAAGTAGCAACAGAAGAGAACTGAACATAACCTGGTGGTAGCACACCCGACAAACACAAGGAATGCCATAGCTGATTAAACGACAGTTGACCAATCCCCTTATATGCCTTCAATTTTTTATAGAGATAATCATGTTGGAAAGAAGCCGCCTTTCTCTTTCCGGTTGTAACTCGCCACTGAACATAAGACGTTATTTCGTCATGAATGATGTTTGCATTGTCATATATGGTTGACGCATAATTGGAGTATTGGAATCTATTCAATTTGCTGTTTCCGTACAATACGTTGCTGTCTTTGTTTTTCTTGTAACGTTTCCCATACAGCTTCATTAGGCAATCAAATAGCTTGTAGTTGTAGTCTCTGTTTTTCAGCCATTTGATGATGGCAATGTCGTTTTCAAAAATACAAGTCCAGACACCGGCAAGGGCAGTGGTTCCGTTGCATATCAGTCCGAAGAACATTGATAAACTTATTGCGTCATGAACTGTAGTAGCTATACCCTTGTAGAACAATGACAGAAAAACATTCACAAAAATGGAGTAGTAGCCAAGCTTGTCAAACGCTGCTCCATGCTTAAAACATTCCAAACCACAGAACTGTTTAATGTCATCACAACTGTACTTTACATCCGATTGCAGTCTCGATGCAATTATATTCAAAGAGTCCTGTGGTTCAAACAAAGAGTTTTGATAGTCGTAGCATCCACCAACATTCATAACAGTTTTAACACAGAATCTTGTAAGGTCGCATTGTTTGTCATCGCTTATAAAACGGTGAATCAATGCAATTTTGTTCGCGTGTTGACCGACACATTTTCTGGAGTAAAACAGAAAACTTAAACAATTTTCATTTCCTTGTTTATTTGCAGCTGTAATAGTGTTGGTAGGAATAATTAGGGCGATGGTTCTGTCCAGATTGGAACAATTCATTGTGTCTCTGTGAAAACCCAGTGCATCAGTTGGTTGTACCGTACAAGCCTCAAACATTGTTTCTCTTGGCGGTAGGACAACAAGTTGCTCGTCCTCGCTTAGTTCCTTTCTGAAATGGGTCAATAAGTCTTTTCGCAAGTTCAATCGTTCCAAGACCTCAGCGTCGTTCTTCGTTGCCCGTGTTTGTTCCAGTTCAAACGGATGCTGTGTGTCGATTGTTTTCTCCTTCATAACGCTGTTTATGTGGTCATATGCATTCAATATGGATACAATCAAAATGTTAGGGTATTTCTTCACCTCAGTTACATGTGGTCTTGAGTGCGGAAGCATGCAGAACCTGGCGCGGTGCTGCTGGTGTGCATACATTGTCTGCAACCCAACAGAAAAGGAATGGTTCGAGCGCTTCCCAGATCCAGCCAAGCTATTGCTGCCAATTTTGTCTCCACTCTCAATCACGGAGTCGTAAATCTTTTGGGCATCGTTATTTCGAAACATGAGGGGAACAGTAACATTGTTTATCACGGTAATGCTTTCATCTTCAATGAAGTCGGCACAACAAGGAACAAAAAGTAGTTTCACGTCCTTGTTGTTGCAGATTGTTATTGCTTCTAGTAGAGATGGAAGAAGCGCCGTAAGAAAGGAAAAGTGAAACTTGGTGCTAAGACCATTTGCAATATATAGTTGTGCATTTTTTGATTTCGGCCTTTCGACAGCAATGATTCTTGATATCTTGCTATCGGCAAAGAAGTTTGGGCAGGATTCTGAAGATGTATCAGTAGTAGTAGTGGTTCGTTGAGAAGACTCTAGTATTACGACGGATTGGTTGTAGTACCTGATGTCTTCTCTGCTGCATACATCTATAACGTTGTATATAAAATTCATTATATCTGTGTCGGCTATGTTAGATTTCACTTAAGAAAATTCAAACTGTATTTGTATATTCTTCACATATGGATTGACTCACCATGATTATTTTGTAATTTTTTACTAGCTGATTTTGCAGCATTCGGCAATACACAGTCAGGAGAGACAGTTACATAGTCCAACAGATCCTGCATGGAATGAATAATACCTCCTTTTCTGATTCGGGGACGGGTGCTTTTTGTTGATGACAAATCTTCATCGCTAATACTGTGAAAATTTCTCTTCTTTGATGACTTTAACGAAGAATCTGTCTCGTCCGATAAACCTTTGCTTGAACCATTTGAGGACAAACTGCTTATAGTGTTATGATCATCGGCATTTTCTGACACCCGGTGAGATACCGTGTGCTCTAGAGCTGGTATTTCCTCATCGGTAACATCAGAAACGTGAACAGATGACGGCAATCCTAATGAGTCCGGATTTTCTCCATGACTACTAGGATGAGCCAATAACCCTTTAACAGCGTCTACCTGATCTCTTGCGGTTATCCCGGAAGAAACGGTTGATTCTTGTGTAGTTGTTGGTGTGGGCAATTGAGTTTCTGTATTAGGAAACATATGATCTAGAATCCGTAGCGAGATATCATTATTCGACTTGAACATGGAAGCTAATGCTAACACATCTTGAAATGATACAGAAATTTTTCCGGATGCAATGCCTTGAGATAGCCCGTTTGTAATACCTTGTGAAATGGCTTGGAGAACTAAGTTGGATGAATCATTAGTTTGGGAAGTTAAATTCGAAACAAGTTCGAGAAATTTGTCTTGTTGGTTATTGTCCTTGTTACTCATAGGAAATTCTCTAATGGTGAACACGATTTTTGTTGCAATGTCAGTTGTGTTGTATATGACTTGTTGTATAGATTGACATTGAATTTATTTTTGGAAAGTGCGTGACAATGTTGTGGGCGACGGATGGCGATTGGATTCATCAACATTTGATCGCCAATTAGCTAAAATCCTATAAAAAGGTATGGAGATTAGACAAGGGGTGTTAGAATGGGTTATGTCGATCGGTTTCATCCGAGAGTTTTTTAGTGGCGCCTCTACACTATGGGGGGAATATTACTAAGTAAAGCTTGGTATGCGACTTCGTCGAAAACGTGACAGATTCAATCTTTCCGACAATATGTAATGTGTAGAGGATGAATCGTCTTGGTGAAGTTGAACCGGTAAGGTAAAAACGACGAAATTTGGAATGGTAGATGTATTATAATTAGTATCGGAATGACAAGCATACGTCCATGAATAAATACTTTTCCTCTATAATTTATCAATATTGCTATTGGACTATCTAGCACTTTTTTTAATGAAACCATTATTACTTTACTAGTATTATATCTTATTTTATTACCTCCTCTTCGAATTGTTTTCTACTTGCCCTGCTATTCCCTGCTACTATTATGATTGGCCGTCTCCCCTAAAGGTGAGATTGTTGAGAACTCTCATCTCATTTGCATGGAGAGTGATCTCATAAAAATCGATCACTGTAAGAAAACGACTGACAATGAGATTTAAATGCCTGAACTCATCCGACAAACACCTTTGCCCAATGTAGTGCGACTCGAGAAATTCAATTAAACTTAAAACCCATGTGCGACTTCTGTAGGGAAGGTCTTGTTCCAAAATGTCAGGATAATTGATATTCCTTGCCTGACTATCCAGCATGCGATTCAAAACAATTAGGAGTTCCACAGCAGTGACTTTCGCTGTTTTCCGTTCAGTGATTCCATTCACTTCCCTTAAGGTGAAGTTTCTGTAGAATTGCCTGACAGGATGGTGGCATAAGTGTCTTATTGCATAAAAAGAAGTTGATGATTCGGTTATGACTTGATGGAGGAAGGATAAATTTGGTTCGTCGGTGGAGGGACGGATTACGGATACAGAACCCGGCTGATGGAAACAGCTTTGGAGGAGATTGAGTTCTTCCGCGATTTCCTGCATTTCTTCAAATGCTTCCCTTACATCTTCTTCGGCTGCTGAGTTACCAAAGATCTGGTAGAAAAGGATGAGTTGGGATAGGTCGTGGATTTCGTTACCGTTCTCCATTTCCACTTTGTTTTTTTGTGTGTGGGTGTCGATGGTTCTTTCACCATGATTGACGGTTGGGCGGACCGTAAAATCGTAGAATCAGCTGTTGCATTCGCCAAATATATCTGTTGAGGTCAGGATCGGCCGTAGGAAACTGGGTAATTTTTAGTACAGATCTTTGCTATGTGGCACTACGGGTAAAATTTTAGTGTGCGTAGAGTGTTACGTTGTAACATACTATTTTATTTTAATGTGTACCGTTGATTGTAGCAAAATGCGCCGTTCAAGGTGCGGCCTAGTTCAATCCCTCTTACGATGTGCTGGATTCCCTGGATGTGTTCACGAGAATAGGGTGTATAAAAACACTGAATTGTTCAAAAACCCAGCAGATTACTTTGGTTGAGTGTATTATTTACTGAGTGACTTGGCGTTGACAAATTCTCCAACCGTGGTGTCATCTTTCAAATGTGCAAATGGCCATCAGCTACAGGTGACGGAAGAACAGTTCAATACTTTACTTGCAAAGCCACGCATCATATCAGAACATACCATTGGAATGTTGAAAGGATGATTTCAAATATTGAAATCAATTCCAATGAAAATTACTAACGCGAGAAAAAGCGTAAAGAGAATTTTGCGTGTAATCGACTGTTGCATCATTCTATACAATCTGCTTATTGACAATGGTGATGATCAAATTCCTTTGGATTGGTTGAATGATGAAGAAGATGATGATGGAGATGACAGTGACAAGGATGATGATAGTAGCAATATAGGTGATGCTATTGGTGAATACCACTTTGGATTACCAGTGCAGGAAAATGATGAGGGACATCGCCCTTGCATTGAGTATTTTAGAGACATGGGAATGTTATAAAATAAAAGTTGTACTGATACATGATAACTAGTAATAAAGCATAATATTATATATTGTTATTTGAGAATGTTCACAAAGTCAGCCAACATGGGGAACAGCTGGATGCTTTGCTCCTCTGTAAGGGATGGGTTCTTCTCGCACATTTCCATCAATGTTTGAAGTTTCTTCATCCTCAGATCCAGATCAGCTTGCTCTGCCATTACTGCAGATGCTGCCATCTTGGATTCATTGTCGTGCATTAACTGCTGCACCTTGGCATCGGCCACCTTTTGCTGGGATGCAGTGAGTGTTGCCAAGCTATCGGATGTAGCAGGATCAAACAATGTCACGTTCGCCTTATTTGTTTTGGAAGATGCTGCACCAATCAATAGAGTGGTTCAAAAATTGGGGATCCTCCCTTTTTCTTTCCCTCTCCTTTCCCTCTTCTTCCATTTCGAGGAATTCCGCCAGAATTCCTCCAAAACTTTTCCTCCAAAAAGTCAAATTTCACAATTCACCTGAAAAGTTAATTCCTCTGCTTTCCCTCAATTTGGATGTAGCTTTGGGTTTTGTGGATGCCCAATCACCAAAAATCTCTACCAGATCAAAGTAATAGGGGCATTTGCGTCTTACCGCATCATCAAATTCACCCCAATTACTTTCCTGTAGACCCTGTCCTGTTTCCGTATAGGCAAAATCATGAGCAAGGCGGAATGATTTCTCAATGTGAGCGATCTTGTTCATCTCCTGCTTCCCATCCCTAACCACTTTCACCTTTGCTGCATTGATCAAAGCAGCAATCTCCGCCGCAATGTGTTTCTTTTTCTTCCCTTTTGCTCCATCATTTCCCCAATTTGGTTTCCTTGAAGCTGCAGCCAGCAGGTACTTGTTGTAGCATGTTTTAGAACACACTGCACCAATATCTGCCATTGCCATCTCATCATACCATGCCAACCATTCGTACATTACTTCCATGCAGGTACGATGATTTTTTTTTACACCCTACATTCGCACATTCCTCCAGATCTTCCATGGTGACTATGCTACACTGCTTGTAGTGACATTTCACCGCACCTGCCGCCTTCTTGCTACCGCCAGTCGACATTTTTTCCCTTCTGCCTTCTTCTTTGGGTTAGTGGCACTATTTGCTGCATCTACCATAGGCATGGTTGATTGACATGCATCAAATTGTGTTTCTGATGTCTGACTTGTTGTTGGCTTGCTTGGTTTCCTGGGAGAAATTCTCCTTGTCGGTTTTGCTGTGGACGACATGAGGAAGGATAGAATGTTATTTTATGGTAAGTACTTGTGAGCTGGCGGTTGGGTTAACTTTTTTCCACAAGTCAGATTTGTTGAAAAGAGGTGGTTCAATTGTAAAATTTGATCCTGTATAAAAAGACATTTTAATTAAGCCCCTTGAGGTAGGAATCCCCTTACCATTTTTTTTGATCAGCTAGTGTGTTGTATCCATCTATTTCGAAAAAAGGAACAAAAGTGTACCCAGCCTACATAAAAACTGCTGTAGAATGTACCCAAAGTTGTACTAAGTATATATATATTGTATGATATGTATGAGCCCTTTGGGCCTTTGGCTTGTGTTTGCCAAGGTCGACTCTCGGTTGTGGAAAAGGGAAAGTAACAAGTAAAAGAAAAGAAAGATAATTGAAGGTTAATTCAATTAAAAAGGAAATTATATATATATATATATATTAGGTTAACTGGAAGGTTAACTGCTAAATAGGAAAAAACTACCTACACATATTAAATGTCGTAGCGCATCTTTCTTATGGTCTGATAACACATTGATTTTGTAGCCTGCCATGGTCGACAGTGCTTTTATTTTAGAGTTATTATTATTTAACTCTTTTTGTTGCTCATTGAACACCTTGATGAGCGAGAGGGGAAAACCATCATCGTTGGCTGTATTCTCCTCAAGGACGAATAATTCTTTCGCATGAAGCTGAGCGTTACTGGGTTCAAGCTCATCTCGATCACAATTTGCCAAGGGCACACGGCTTAGCATATCAGCTACAACATTATCGATGCCAGTGATATGTTGAATGTTTGGACCAAACTCTTTGAGTATTAGTCGCCACCTCATCACTCTCTGTGATTCTGAAACCGTAGCTGCATAAACCAAATTCTTATGGTCTGAAAACACATTGATTTTGTAACCAAACAGAATACCTCAAAACTGTTTGAGACACTCTACGATTGAGAGAAGTTCCTTCTCGGTCGTAGTATAGTTTCTCTGTGCTTTCAATAGTCTTCGACTGAAGAATGCAATCGGCTTCCCATCTTGACTGATAACAGCACCCAACTGTTTATCAGAGGTATCAGTGTGGATATCGAATGGCTTACTCCAATCTGGGTAATTTAAAAGCGTCTCTCGCGAAACCATTCTCTTTAATTCGAGGAATGCGGATCCCAGTTCATCATTCCATACAAGCTTTTTATTCTTTGGACCACTAGACACTTCAGTGAGTGGAGAGAGAATGTGTGATCGTTGTCTCCACATGTCTCTGTAGTATTGGACAGAACCAATGATAGCTCTAGCTTCAGTGGTTGTCCTTGGCCTATTCATGTCCATGATCCCTTGAATCTTCACAGGATCAGGCTTGATACCTTCACGTGAGATGATATATCCTAGATATGGGATCTCACTGAGGCCGAAGCTGCATTTATCAGCCTTGACTTTCAGGCCGGCTTCTTGAATTCTTTTGAAACAAGTATCCAACTGTTGCAAGTGGTCATCGAAGGATCCCTTATTGATGACTAAAATATCGTCGATGTAAGGTTTTACACCTTCGATATTGCCAAGTAGTTGATCTACCTTGGCTTGAAAAATGTCACCGGAGCAATACATGCCCATAGGTAAAATGTTGTATCAAAACTTGCCAAATTCGGTGATGATGGTAGTCAAATCCTTGGCTCCAGGCGTCAGCGGAATCGTATAATATCCCATGTTCAGATCCAGTGCCGAAGCGAATTGGAATCCTTCATGTTCCTGAAGCGTATTGGCAATACGTGGCAAGGGATATGGCTTTCTTTTTATTAGTTTGTTAACTTTACGATAATCAGTAATGAAGCGCACTGTACCATCCTTCTTTGGAATAATGAATACAGGCATCCCCCATTCTGAATCTTGAACAGGAGTTAGCACTCCAATGTCAACTAAATGAAGTTACTCTTTTCTAAAAGTTTCTTTGTTTATCTTTGGAACAGGATAATATCTAGAACTAACAGGCTTAGCATTCTCACGCAGTTCTATATTGACTGGATCAGTATTCCACCTTCCCAGTGTTCCATCAAACAGCGCTTCGTACTTCTGCAGAAGCCGTAGCAAGCTGAGCTGCTGCCGTTTGTTCAATTGAGTTGCTTTGGCTACCACCTTTCGCAAATCTGCTTTGTGATAATCACTGTCAAGGATTTTGACTATCCTGTCAGTTGCCTCAGCTGTGACCTTCGGTTCTTCAGACCGTGCGATTACTTGTTTGATTTCTCTGGGCGATATTGCCGATAGTCGAATTGGGAAATTGCTGCTTTTCATAGTGATTGACATGCCATTCATCTGAATGGTGCAGTCACTATAGTGAAGATCAATTCCCATAATCTTGCAGATATCTTGGCCAATGATAAGATCATAGCCTATTCCTTCACCATCGCTATCATCTATAGCGAAACGGTGTCGGACTACATTGGTTTGGCTAAATTCGGGCAGACTAATTCCTAGTTTGGCTTCATATTTAGTATAGAACTTGCCCCCCGCGACGTTGTAGGAGACTTTGTTCTTCCGCATTTTCTTGTTCCGCACTCCATCAACGAAGGAGCGCTTTACAATGCTATGGGTGGAACCGGGATCCACTAGTGCGACTAGTCTGCAATGAACGACAGAGAAATCGTTTTTACTACGGTGGACATTGACAAAGGTCAGAGGTTTAGGAACATCCTCAGATGTCCGGTCTATGCTACTATCAGTTTTAATACTACATAAAATACTATCTACATTAGATACTAAAACTTCATTCAAGTGTAAATTCCTACTGATTATTTTATCAAGGCGGTTCACACGCTTACTACTACTCTTTTTTCTATTTGTTCTTTTCACTTTTCCACTTTTTATTTTGGTTTTTTGTTTTTTTTCTATTTTTATTTCGTTTTCTACTTATGGAATTCCTAGACAAATATGAATCTCCATCTGACTTGGGAGCGTATCAGTCAGAGTCGGAGGAGTATTCAGAGGAAGAAGAAGAGGAGGAATAGTAATGACCCTTCTCTTGCAGCTGGACCCGCCATCGTAGATCTTATTGATTCTACATTGCTTCGCTTCAGAAGGAAGGGAATCATCCCTTAGGATCTTCTTGATTTTCTTCTGCTCCTTTTTGAGAGCATTCAAGGATCTACCAGATCCACTCTTGGATTGCTTCTTTGAGTCAGTTGAAGTTGCAATCTGCTTCATTATGGCTGTGGATGAATCTGTCCTCCTTGCCATGGTCCGTGCACCAATCACAATACTTGCCTTTCTTGGCTTTCTTGGAGCTGCCTTTCTCAGAGGCATCGCTCTGGCGCTTCTTATCCTTCTTCGGGATACGACCGCAGTCTCCACTGCTTCAGCAGCTTTGGAATTCCCCTTTTTCTCAAGGGATTCCTTGAGCCTCTGCTTCTTGGCTCTTCCCTGTCTATCTTCTATCTCGAGACGGTAGAGATAATCGAGGAATGTTTCATTACTCACCATGTGGTAGTCATCATCCTTTTGATCAAGCTTGTCTTGCATTGATCTAGGAAGGCCATTGCGGATGGCAACGCGAATGCACTCTTCGGATGGAAGTGCAGTGAGCGTATGCAATCTGGCTTCATACCACGCCTGATTATTCATCAAAGGCAGCTGCAGGTAGTAAATGAATGAGTACATTTCGACAACTCAGTCGTAAAAGTCTCTTATAGCCATGTCGTAGGGCTTGATGATTTTGTTTTTGAGGTAACAAATGTGCTCATCTTGCACAGTTCGATGCCTCATCCACATGAGTTTCCCCATCTCAAAACAGACATACGAACTGCTGACAGTACTCGTTGGCTGTCTTTCCGAGCTTTTGGAGGGTATCCTCAGGGGTATCGGGTTTGTCTCCATTCAGGAGCCATTCAAAGAAGACGGTTTTGTCTCTGACAAATGCTTCACGCTGCTGATTGGAAACAGCAAACATTAAGGCAAATTGTCGTCTTCCTTGTTTAAAGATTTTGACCAACTGATCTCTCGCGCGTCCGGTAGTTACCTGTAAAAGGTAATCCAGTCAATCGTCCACCTTCTTGGGGTCGTTCGAGAT
>JAAMXU010000336.1:0-22327 GCA_019693545.1 Chaetoceros muelleri | reverse complement strand
GAATTGTTTTTTTCTTTATCGAGACAGGCAGACAGTCAATTTTGCAATTGTAATGAGAGCAATCAATCGTTTTCGAGAGAGAGAGAAAATGGAGTAAAGAAGTGTTTCCCGTTTCCCAAGATAACTCCCATGAGTGCTCTACAGTGATCTACAGTACGTACATGTGTAGTGTATTGTTGCAGGACGGACGCTAAGGACGACGTTTCGTTTCCGTTGGGTTTGTCTACGTCTGGCGATACGATAGTGTTGCTACTTGCTTGCTACAGTACTACAGAGTATTCAGTATTCACCAAAAATGCAAAACAATAAAGGAGAGAAAGGGAAAGAGAAAAGAGAGAGACACTGACCATATTTCCTTCCTACCTTTCTGATTATTTGTCTCTGTCTAGTTTAACTCTTTATTGGACGGGCAGAGAATAGAAGTGAAAGCTAAACAAACAAACATACACATTCAATTTCTGCAAAAGGTCTACCCTCTCTAGAGAGAGATTAAACTGACTCGATAGTCAAAATGGAAGCCCTTACTCAAGGATACGCTTCGGATTCTTCCTCGTGCTCGTCGGATGATAGGAAGCAACAAATACCGTCGCATTTGGGGCTGTTTGCAAACTACGATACAGATGATAACAGCAGCAGCAGCAGCGGTGGCGGCAGCAAGAGAGAAATTCAGAATACCAGTCATCAAAAAGATGACCTTCAATCAACGCAAGGTCAAGGACAGGAGAAGGAGGAAGATAGGCAACCGCTGCATCATCTCCCTCCGCCCGTATTATCATCGTCCGAACCACATTCTGCTTCTCTTGTATTTTCAAAAAATTATCTAAGGGGGAAATTACAATACAGTGCAATCAACAACAATCCTTTATTGATGGAAAAGTTGGATCAGTTGTATCAGAATGAAAATGCGGGCGGGAAATCATTTGCTGAGCACTTGAAATGCCAAAAGGAATTTGGAAATCCTCATTTGTTTCCATCAATTATTGAACATTTCGGAATTGATGAAATGGAAAGTAACATTGGTCAATTGGATGATGGTTTAGTATCGTTGGAGGAATCGAGTCTACAAGAAAATGGTCCAAGTCTTAAAAGGCCAAGGCTCAAATTGAATATTGAAAATTTTGAATATATAGACCGACTTTTGGTTAAAGAGGAGGAGAATCGTATTCGTGAATCTCAATGAATGAATGATGCGGCTAGATAATTATTAACATTTGTAAAGTCAAACAACTCCAGTATTCTTTTTGGCTTTGAACCATCTATAATCTTCTATTACCTGTAGATCGATGATCATAATGGCAGTTATTTGTAATAGCACCGAGTGGGTACCAGGGTACCTATGAACGTTTCTAGTGTAGTAGAGGTGTAGTAGACATGTCATAAGTTTTTGAATTCTTCTTGCGAAAACAGTGTTGGAATGGATTCATTATTCGTGTTGACTACGTGTTGTTGCGTAGTACCAGGTACCCGGGTACTGTGCCGTGCCTGTAAAGACTGTATGTACACTGATCTTTTGAGAAAAATGGTGACGAATGAGGAAGAAGTCCGCACAGTACAATGGTACAGAGAGAGGTATGATGGCGCATCATCAAGGGGGGTCGTGTTTACGGTCATACACGGCAAGTGACCGCATCCTCAATTTCAAAGAACACCCTTTGGGATCGATTGGTCGTTATATTATACTCCATTTGGGGTGTTTTTTCAATTACACTTTTTCTTTCTTTTCATTCATCCATTTTTCATATTTATTGGATATCAATGAATAAATGTATAATAATATCAAGTAAAAAGCAGGAATGTTTCGAGATGAACCAACGTAGATTTCTGCAATGTCTTCATACCTTTTCTGCCAAGCTAGTACTTGAAGTTTTTGGTGGAGGTGGTGCAATCTGGGGTTTCTCGGAGGTCGTGGGACTTCGAAAAGATTCCACGTTATGGTTCTGGCGCCCCTGCGCCCTATGCGTTGCAATGGCGTTCTTTGTAAGATGGATCATGCAAATTCTGGACTATCTGGAAGAGGTGAGAATTGAAAGAATAGGAGAGTGTGATGAACAAGTTAGTATAGCTGCTGCAACATTTGCCAGTGATAGCCACGAACTTGCGTTACGAAGTAATATTGTAAGTCCAGGAGGGTCCTTATCGTTAGAAGATGAGATTGAAAAATTGGAAAACGCATGAGGACTAAGTCAGGATGTCTCTTACCCCTGAAAAATATGACTCTCGTCAGATATGTCAAATCTTGAAAGTATGTGGGAATAGTAGAAGAATAAGAATACAAGGAATATTTTGAAGCGGTAGTTTCTATAAAAGACTGCTGATGATAGTCGTGAAAACCACGACGTGGATGTGCACAAAAAGTGAAACTTATAATTATCTGGATGAGGGGAATATGGAATAATAGATGTTGGTGGCAATGAATGGCATGAGCCATGAGCCGCAATACTACAAACTGCCATTTGTGAATCTGAGGCTTGACAATTTCAATTGAAATTAGTCCATCAATATCCTGTACCAGAATGGCACCGGTTGGTTGTTACGATATTGTATTATAAGTATGCTACAGTTATAAGTCATAACCTACCTAGGAATTAATTTTGTTATGTTCTTTTGGGTCGCATGTGCAATTAATTTTTTTGATCTTTTCTTGTATACCGACCCCTACAAGAAGTTGCAATTTTTTACACGATTCTGTAGAAAGAAGAAGTCGTAGTAAAAACCATGCTGGTTCTGTCCCATCTCTAGATAGGGAATACTGAATTACTAATGTTGAGAACGTCGCAATTGCAAAACTCGGGGCAATACTATCGCTATATGGCAGCATTCGTCCTGCCTCCCATTCAAACTGTAGCCGATAATTCAAGCATGCATTCACTATGATGTATAATACCAACACAAAAATGTCCACCAATGCGAGGTCAATCTTGGTGTCTTTAGTTTTCAATAACTTCTCTACTATCTATTGATTTATAATATAATATATAATATCAAAAAATATCATAAACCGTTCAAACTTCAAAAACATCTAACCAACAGACAGGAGTGTTCATACTAACTGTACAGTAGCTGCTGGAGGAGGCAGTGGTGGTGGGAAGGCAGGCAAAAAGTACATGATGGCGCGGGTGGGGTGGTTACAAGTATCCGGCCGGCAGGTTTTTCGATCGCCCGGACGGGGGTGTACAATAATGTATCATTAATCATTATTTATTTTCGTGTGTGTATTTCATTATTACCGTCAAACCTTTCAACAGATAGAGAACCGCTTTCTCTTTCAGTTTTTTATTGCATGCAGATAAAAATCATCGCCACTGATAACTAATGGACCAACGGAGATTTATTGAATGCGTTCAGATCTTTTCTGCCAAGCTAGTCCTTGAAGTCTTTGGTGGAGGTGGGGCAATCTGGGGTTTCTCCGAGGCCGTGGGTTTTCGAGTTCCCTCCACGGTATGGTTCTGGCGTCCATGTGCCCTGGTTGTCGGGATGATTTTCTTTGTGAGATGGATAAGACAAATTCAGGATTATCTTGTCGAGATGAAAATGGATCGACTGGGAACTCTGGAAGAACAAGTTAGTATGACTTCTGTCACAAATGGCGATGACACTGCTGATGAAAAACACGACCTCGCCTTGCAAAGAAACATTGTCACATACACGTAGCTAATAATGATGATAATCCTTGATGAAGTAATCTATGTATTTTATCGTCGTTAGCCTGGCATTTTTTTATATGAAAAGTTCATTGTTTGTTCTGCCAAATTTGTCCGTCCGATTTTTTGTTCTGTTCCTCCTCCATGCTTCGTACCGTGTACCATACACTCTACGTGCGACATCACAGTCACGTATGAAAACGTTGAACGTTCGTTGATGAGCCGGCGCGAGCGGAGCATCTCAACAAAGTCTCCAACGAACGACGACGAAGAAAGAAAAACTCTGCAGAACTACAGGTAACGACATTCCTCTTACTCATAATTCATCCCTCACCCCACACAAAAACGGCCATGGGATTTTTGACCAGATTGTTTGGAACTTCAGCACCAGCCTCTAACGCCATGAAAGATTTGATAATGAAGCACACCTCTACCAGTGAGGTAAGCGCTACATTCATTCGTCTCGAAATCTGTTTTTTTTCTGTGATTGACCTGCTCCCAAATCTCTGGCCACATTGATGGATGTATCCTTTGCGGTAGTTCGTTCGATTACCTTTATATTACTGTAGCCTGCGTTGATTTTAATAAAATTATTTCTTACATACATTTCATCGATCATTGTAATATTTTCAAAAATGACAAAATACAGGTCACTATTTACTCCAAATCCTATTGTCCATTCTGCATGAGAACAAAATCTCTATTTCAGACAGAATTCCCTCATATCAAGGCAACTATATTTGAACTTGACAAACTTCAGGAGGGAAATGACATTCAGAGGGCTCTCACTGAAATCACTGGACAGAGGACCGTTCCTAGTGTTTGGGTCAAGGGTCAGTTCATTGGTGGAAACGATGATACCCATGGTGTGTTTAGGAGCGGAAAGTTGAAAGAGATGCTTTCATCCTAATGTCTCGTTTGTATCGTAAGAAGTAGTGCAGAATAGATGGTGGACGGAGGAAGACAGACGTAAAATAATTTGGAACTATAAAGGGTTATTCTTTTGATAAAAGGTTGTTACTATACATCATTCTCCAAACTACAAAACTCCTACAATTCCCAACTCATGAAGCAATCGCAACTCGAGCAGGTTGCTCCTGCTTTGTCGTTTCTTTGACCGGTTTTTGAAGTTCCGGCAACTTATCCGAAGGTGCCACTGGCAATTCCATCTTTTCATCCACTCGTTGTGTCTCCACTGCAACTTTCCCTTCACCTCCCATCAACATTTGCAACTCCAATTCCAAATCTTCCTCCTCGATGCCCGTCAAAGATTCTCCAGTACTCACCAGTGCATCATTAATTTCCCTCTCAATCTCATTCTGCTCTTCCACTTCCTCCATCAACTTCAATACATCATCCAAGGTGTTTTCACTATGCAGTTTCTCCAAGGCATTCTTACCAGATCTCAGAGCTGCCAACACCTCCGCCTCTTGCTCTTTGGTTTGTATATTGGATATCATGGTTTGAATGGATATGAGTTGAGAATCAATATTATCTACCTCCTTTTGCTTCATTTTTCGAAGCTTGAGCAGTCCGAGTGCAGCACGTGTTTCATTTTTCTCCTTGAAGGTTTTGGCCTTGAGGAAAAGTTTTTCCGAGTCCAAGTAGAGTTTTTTCTTGTAGCGATTGAGTCGATCTCGGGAGACTTTGAGGTCTAGTATGGCCCTGTCGATTTGGGATACCTCACGTACTACTTTCTTTGGCTTTGATGGCCCTCCTCCCATGGTTGTTGTAATATTATAGATAATTGGTGAATGAGTGAATATATATAAAATATAAAAGAAAGAGTATGTGTGAGTAAGTTGAGTGGCAAAGAAAGAAGAGAGGAAGAAATAAACCCAACGGTTTCATATCAAAATCTGCCCTGAATTTTAGGTCCTTTTACTCTATATCTCTACTGTTGTAGGTACGTTACAAGTACGGGGTACAGTACAGTAGAGAGAGAAGTGCCATAGTGTTCAACTGTACCTGGTAGTTAGTATTGTGTACTTTGCTGTAAAACTAATTGCACAGTTGCAGCCATTTATTTATATACTATATTTTCATCAATCCATCAACACTCCAGCAGGGCATGCATGCATGCCATAGATTGTATTATATTATCGTAGTAACATTTCAACCTACCTTGCACTCTTTGGAAGAAATTGACTGAAAAGGAAATGCCTCACCCATCTTCCGTTCCTACTACTACTGCTAGTGGTAACGACTCTTCCCGTCCTACAAGAGGAGGTCGTGGGAAATCGAGAGGCGGCCGAGGTCGTGGCAGTAGCAGCGGTCGTCATACCAACAATGGCAATGGAAGACACAGAGGCAGCGGCGGCAGAGGCGGTCGTCATCACCGTGGCGAAAGAAGTCCTATTTCCGATGAAGAAGTCATGATTGCTTTTATGAAGTACATTCGGCAAGAAGAAGATTCACTGGCAAAGGATGTGCTGTCCCGTTATGGCAGCGACACTCGAGTGTTTATAGAAAAGGCTCGTGAATTTTTAAAATACAAGGGGACGAAA
Organism: Chaetoceros muelleri; assembly: GCA_019693545.1. NCBI lineage: Eukaryota > Bacillariophyta > Thalassiosirophyceae > Chaetocerotales > Chaetocerotaceae > Chaetoceros > Chaetoceros muelleri. Next base: position 16,179 of record JAAMXU010000336.1, on the reverse strand, counting down.
GGCAATACTGATTTTACATCCAAGATGGATGCCCCGCATGCTTCTACTGGCGGTGCAGAACATGAAACTGAGAATGGTAACGAGTTGAGTCATGTCCAGGAACCGTCTCAAAAGGATACGGTAGTTCAACGAGAAGAAGAAGAAGAAGTAAATGATAATGATGATGATGATTTACAATCATCAATATCCAATCATAATAAATATACAGATCATACGACTACAGCTGCAGAGACCAACGAAGATCAACACCAAGATGATACAACATCTGACTTGGAAAAAATGGTGGAAAATCTCATTGTGGAAGAGGAAGGTGATGAAATTTTAAAAAGACAAAATCATGATATTTTGCAACAAAATGCAAGTGCCTCAACATCAGTACAAGTGCCTGAATCGAATTCATTGCCACCCGATGCAGTCCATGAACAGAAAGAGGCTTCATTATTGCCTCCCACGCAAGTTGTAAAAGGCACAACAACTACTCCACCAAGTAAGTGGCAGCCCAAACGTACCCATATGAAGCTTCCTGAACAACCCGGTCGAATTCTTGCAAACAATGTACCTGCCACCGTCACTGGTAAGCCTCCTCTCCCCATTCGACCTAGAAAAGAGCTCATTGCGACATGGCAGCTACCACTGACATACCTTCGAGAACGTACTCTGGCAATGTTGGAAAAGGCCAGGGAGGAATCATTGGCTAATACGATCTCCCATCCTGCCCCGTCACTTGAAAATGTGACCATCCGTGATGCATTGAGATCTTTGACGGTTGGGTTATTCCGAAGGGGATGCGCGGAAAATGGTGCGAGTGCTGCCATTATTGCCAAAGAGATTGTACCGTCAGATAAGGATGCAAAGGAAGAGTTTCACTTTGAAATCAATCATCAAAATGGGATTATTTGGGGAACTGTCCCATTTTTTACACCACGTACGCCTGGAAATGTCGTGTTGAGATTGTATTTTGAAGAGGATCCCGTTGTGACGCTAGCTACGAGTCAATGTATCAGTGTCATTGTTTCTCATGTTGATATGGAACAGACGTTGAGGTTCATCCTCTCTAATTTCAAGTCCAAACGAAATGCAACAAACTTTTCGTCAATGCACTTTTTGGCAGCGGTTTTGGAGCAATATGTTCCTGATCCTGAAAGGGGTGGAAAGGCAAAGTTTCAAAATAATGGCGCGATGCAAAATATGGACGGTGCCGGAAGAGCCGCGTGGGGTGGAATTTGCGAAGCTCGAAAAATTGTGGATGCTGGTAGGCACGAGTATCTACAGAAGAAAGTGAAACTTGATGAAAGGATTGAAGAATTGCAGCAAATGTTAAATGAGGCTGATGCTAATGTTGATGATCCAGCTGACCAAAGTACAAGTAACACAGACAATGAGAGTCATCAGGATGACGAGGAACGGAAAGGTTGGAGGGAAGATTTGAAGCAGGCCTTGAAGGAACGTGCTTCCAATGAACGAAACTGGAGGGATATCCAATTTTCATTTGCATCTATTTTAAAGAGCATTGTTAGGAACCCTGAGTCTAGTTCGTTGTTGAAACCCGACATCATAAAAAAACTAGAACTTGAGTATCATCTATGGTGCCCACTTTGTGAGCGCTTTGCACCGAACCCCTTTGAAGTAGATCACGGTAATGGTTCTTTTGCTATTAACTATCCTTATCCAATATCTCAGAAACACCATAAGGCTTGCTTGGAGAGTAGGGCGAAGATGCAGGAGGAGACTTTAGGCTTTGTTGTCAAGACAACCCCAATCACGCCGTCATCTTACCAGGAGGAAAGCAGCGTCTGTATGCAGCTTACAAAGGATATGGAGATGTTTCTCAGTTCAGAATATCGATCTAACTCGTCTATCATCTATCGCAAAAAATCTTTAGCAAGGGAACAGACTCAAGCAGCTGTCATTGGATGCAATTCATTTCCAAACGGAACACAAGTCGTTGTGTTTGGCTCTTCCGCAAATGGTTTCGGATCTCCAAACTCCGATCTTGACATGTGTCTTCAACTTCCAGAAGGTCTGACGCTCACTGGAGAAGTTGGTATGAATGCGATGATCAAGTTGGCAGAAAAGCTGGAGGAAGGTGGAATGATTAACGTGGATACGGCCAGATTGACAGCTAGAATTCCTGTTATAAAGTTTGACTGCGTTGTTGAGACTGATGGAATCAAAAGCACCATTGAATGCGATATTTCCATGCAGAACCCCTTGGCCTGTATAAACACATCTCTTCTTTACAGTTACTCCTTGATTACACCGGCTGTTCGGATCCTTGCAGCTGTGGTAAAACGTTGGGCGTCAAGACGAAATATTAACGACCCATCGCACCACACTCTCTCATCCTATGGATACATCATTATGCTATTGCACTTTTTAACGACTCACAGAATTACTTCTGACGGTAGACTCGAAACAATCTTCAAGAACAATGGCCCTGAAGGTCCTTTAATTCCAAATTTGCAATGGGTTGATCAACGTTGGCTCCAAAGTCCGCCAGGAACTCGTTATTTAGAATGGAATACTAAGCCGACAACGCAATACACTACTATGAAACATCCTTCTGAACCCTCTTATGTTGTTAACACATACTTTCTCCGCACTAATGATGAAGCTGTACTGACGTCAATTAGAAATAATATCCACTGTGAGAGCTCTACCCCGCCTCCTGTTGGCTACCTTTTGGCAGCGTTTTTCAGGTATTTCGCTTTTCAGTTCGATTACAAGAAATACGTTGTTTCTCTCAACGCTACATCTCGTTCTGGCCTGATTGAACGTGAAATAAAAGCCGAATTTGACGGGTGGAAATCGGCTGGTCAGACGCTCTCTGTTGAAGATCCATTTGAAGAGTTTTATGACGTTGCTCATGTCCTAACAAATAATAATTTTCAGAGGATCAGAAAAGAGTTTGCACTTGCATATTCAAAGATTGCATCTTGCATGTCTGCAGAGTTGGGAAAATTTGATGGCGAAAACTTGCTTGATGTAATTTGCGAGGAACTTTCTAGTGATCAACAGTAATAAAGTAACTTTAAAACTTTGAATAATATTCCAATCGTTATGACGTTATAAGCTTTCAGCAGCATTAGCAATCTTATTTTGGACGTCATCACTTTCGGCTCTGAAATTAGATTTTACTTCACCAAACATTTGAGTCTTTCGAGTAACAGTATTTGTTTCTGTATCATATTTCAACATGGACACTTCGCAACCCAAGTCACGAAGAGCAGCATAAGCTTCATCTACGCTGCCTTGATGTCGCCCTGTAATAAAATGATGTACAAGCAGAAAATGATGCAGAAGTTGAAGCTGTTTTTGAAAGAAATGCAGGAATGACAGAATTTGTTTGAATAAATAGCGCAAACATGTCCAAACGGATGATATCTGGAAAATAGGAAATCGTTCGGTGACAATCGTCTTTGATTGCTAAATAGATGCATGCCTACATGCGAGCTACTATCAATGGAGGAAAGTTGCCTACTAATTCTTATGTGGTGTCTGATCTCTGAACAGCATAATGTCACATTGTACATGTATTGCTGTGCCCAACATCAATATCCTTCCAAGGATGCATACTGAATTCACTCAATGTCTGTCCATGGATCTTAATATGGAACAGCAGAGAGTAATGTTGCAGATGCTCTTCCACTGTTCCTACCTTCAATAAACTGCCGAAATAAAGCTCGTTCATGGTAACGTTCATAGAAATCTGGTAGAATATCATGCCACCCCAGATCTCTATAAAATGCACAAATATCAACTTCATTCAACTTATCACGATCGATGTGTTGCCCTTCACTTGAAGCCATAAATAGTGTTGTATCTGGACTTAAATATCCACCTATTTCATATTGAAACATGTGGATCCATTCTTCAAGTATGACTGGTAAAACACTCCTGGCTACATCTGGATCATTTTCAGCAGTCTTCATAGTCCCCATCTGGATATCGCTAGGAGTTCCAACATAAACTTCAGGCAACAAAAGTTTGCTTGTGGGTGGAAACCAATGCATAGCCTTCGATGCTGCTTTCTTTGTTGCACACTCTATATCTTGGCATATTTCAAAATTGGAAGATTTCAAGGAATATCCAAAAGTTTTCAAAATGCTTGAGTTGTACAGAATAGAATATGCATTCTCATAGTTTCTTTTTTCCAAAGATTGGATGATTTCAATGAGTCGAGTTGACATGGAATGAACATGGCGAGCATTAGGTGTAGTAGCAGTAGGAGGAGCATCTGCAAAATTGTCCTTGTAGTGGTACAAAACTTGGAGTCCTCTTTTATTCCCACGACCATTTTCTGTGTTAGTACTTTTGGAACGACAATTTCCCATGATGGCATAAAGGTTGTAAAAGTATAGAATCTGATTGTGTGTGGCAGATAGAGAGAGATGGATGGATAGAAGACAAGTGATCGTTAGCCAGCTAGTTGTTATTATTTACAAAAAGTACTACAGAGGCAATTTCTTGTTATTGTTGTTCTTGTTGTTGGTGTTATTGTATGGATTTCATAATGGTTGAATAACATTAATACTCAATTGATACACTTACATTGACTAAAAAATAGAAATGGAAACAAGAAATGGAACTTTGTTAATACAGTTTTATTTTCTGTTCTATACAAACAATCAATATCGAAGCGAACATCCTGCAGGAATATCATTTTCTGTTCCATTTGTTCCAAAAATGTGAAAATATTTTCTCGCGTCGATGTCTCGTAGATGTACATGATATGATTGCCGTGGGGGGAGACATGGTCATAATAGAGTTAGATAAGGTACATAAAAGAGTTTGCACTTGCATATTCAAAGATTGCATCTTGCATGTCTGAAGAGTTGGGAAAATTTGATGGCGAAAACTTGCTTGATGTAATTTGCGAGGAACTTTCTAGTGATCAACAGTAATAAAGTAACTTTTTAAAACTTTGAATAATATTCCAATCGTTATGACGTTATAAACTTTCAGCAGCATTAGCAATCTTATTTTGAACATCATCACTTTCATTGTATACGGCTCTGAAATTAGATTTTACTTCACCAAACATTTGAGTCTTTCGAGTAACAGTATTTGTTTCTGTATCATATTTCAACATGGACACTTCGCAACCCAAGTCACGAAGAGCAGCATAAGCTTCATCTACGCTGCCTTGATGTCGCCCTGTAATTTGCCTCAAGACTACTTCTGCTCCTAGATCGAGAAATGTATCTCGAACGTTAATGTCAGTCTCATTCGTAGCACCAAGAGTTCCAGATCCATGGTTGGCATCTGTTGCATCCTTTGCCACAAGTCGACTCACTATATTGCGGACAGCAAGGGCTCCCTGTCTCTGAACCAATACATTGTTTGGAAATTTCCCCATGGCAGCTATGATCTCACGTGGGCCGTTTTCTTGAACAATCCGTAACGCATTGGCGGGCTTTCTTAGTGCCCTGGTGAAAATAAAAATACGAAAACGGGTATGAGAAATGATCAACGTTACATTTTTGTCTACGCGAGGGCAACTTACATGGCAGCCAATGTTCCCAACCCATGCTCTTGGATCAAGGAATTATCACGATATAATCTCATTCCTTCCAATACCATGTGAAGTGACGATGAGGAAGGATCCAAAGGAGTTCCTAGACATAGCGTTGTCTTTATTTCGTCATTTCCACAAAGATTTCGAATCAATCCAATGGCACTGACTGTAAGCTGCTGTCTATATGTCTTGAGTGAATGAGTTAGTTCTGTTTTCGAGTCTGAAGCATCTGATTCTGCTATTCCCATCTCCAGAGCCATATTGACAACTTTTAGAACACCAACGGCCACAAGAGCCTGGACGATTTCATCATTTACGGCGATAGCTCTAGTTGCCGACAACCCAGCTCCCGCTAGAGAGACCATAATTTCCTCGGTCAAGAACGTACCATTTGCATCCGAATTAGGTTCGTTGGTGGAATATTTTTTGGTTGTTAAAGCAAGCAGAGAAATTTCATGCAACAAAGGTACCACGCCATGACGATGAAACTCCATCACGTGATCATGAGATGAACTGACATTCATACCGTAGGAAGAATCAATCCCTAGCCCACCTCCGCTTCCTTCAGGACGGAAATCATCATACCGACAAAGAATGGCAACCAATATCATGAGTTCTGTCATGAGAGAAACCAAGAACGCATTTCCTTCCAAATCATCCTCTTTGTACAAACCAACGGAAACAGATAAAACTTGAACCAACAAAGCTACAGTGCTTGTATTTTCAAAGTTTTGTGTGGAATTTTTCAGTGCCCGTACAAACGCAACTTTGTTTTTTTCTGAGTTTCGACATGCAGCACATGCAAGTCTCACAAGATTCCGTAACGTCTCGGAGGCGGTCGCTCTCGAAGAAACATTTTGTTTCATCTCGGCTACAAAAAATGAAATCAAAACCAGCAATCTTTCCATAGCAACGAATTTATCCTTGATGAGATATTTGATCTGGCGCTCGGAGGCTTTCCTCGGTGTCAAAATGGATGCCAGCACCTTGCAAATTTCGTTCAAAATCATGATTTGTTCCTTGGTAGGACTGGAACACGTCTGTCTAACATCAGCCACAGAAACAACCCCCAAGAACGACATGAATGTATACAAACTATTACTCGAATGGAAAAGAGTGAGGAACGGCAATGCTTTGTCATACTTGGTCGCGCCCTTGCCACTGTTTTTGTTGTCGTCCTCAAATGTACCTTCGCAGTACTTTGAAACACTTTGCAGAGCATTGAGAACTTTCGATGCATTCGTATTTTCAAATGACTCATCGCCCGTTCCCTCCAGATTCACATTTCCATCCTCCTTGATGAAGCTATCTAATAAGTTCAAATGTTGTTCGAAATCCTTCCGCGTTTGACGTTCTTGTTTGCCAATGTCTGAATCAGGATGAGTAGTGATGATGTAAGATTCGATATTTTGAATCCCTTGCTGATTGAATTGTGAAATGGTCTCCGCGATGGCATCTTCAGAAGACAATTCGAAAAGCTCCTGATTTTCGAGTAGCGTTTCGTCAAAGGTCTCTTGAGAGATTTTATGATTTTGATCAGCCATGATGATGGCTTATTTATTTGCTCGACAGTAAAATAAAATGGTCGAAGGTCAAAAAGGGCAAAATGTTGCGATGGACAAAGATAAAACCGTTGAACACGAGCAGCTGAGTTGGTACATAGTACTCTGTGTGCCTCCTCATCCCCTATCTACGTCGTGGTACTAGTTATACTAGAGTAGCTACACTCTAGAGTAGTTATACAAGAACGGCCAAAATATTTGAAAAAAATGATGGCGATTGGCGATACACCAACTTGCTCATTTGATTGCAAGAGTTGGAAAAAATTCCAAAATTAATAATTTATACACCTGGTAAAAAGTTATGAATTCAAAAAATATAATTATTATAGGATAAGCATTATAGAGGGATTAATGTTGGTACTATAATATGCCTGCAGAGGCAGGCGACATTGCTGGGCTTCGTGCTGGTGGTAGTACTCCTCCTCCTCTCTCTGTCCTCTCTCTAGAATACTTCATTTAATCCTCATATAACAAATGCTCAAACTCCGTACCAGACAGTGACTTTTTCACATCTTGAAAATTCGCAATCGTCTCATTTCGTCTCCTCTTATGCGTAGATACTATACGAAAGGTTTTTCTGACATCCTCCATTGTCAAATTGTCCGATGGACCAATCCCCAAGAAACGAAATATTCGCATCCACTCGCTTGCATCATTTGAAGAATTGTGGTAGAGTTTCTCATATGTAACGTGAAGGAATGGAATGTTCAACTGTAAGAGACGAAATTCAATTCTTCTTTCTGCGGACTTTGTAACTCTCAACCAATGTAGTAGATCTCCTCCTGTCGGCATTTGAATCGCTTTGTTTTCGAATTCAGAGTGCATCTGAATACATGCATCGTCTCCAACAGCACAATGAGCTGAGATATTTTTATTCCTTTGTATGCTATTATCATGTCGCATATTTGATATTCTACGATCGATTGGGTTTCTTGTCAAGTATATGAAACGAATCGGGGGACTATGGTCTCGACAATACTTTCCTACATACCTCAAACCCTCTACAGCATATTCATGATTGAACGATGCCATGTATGGCTTCCACTGAAAGCCATATATGCCTTTATCTTTCGGCACGTCCTCTCTGAATCGTTTTATTTCACATAGACGCTTGATGATCCAGTCATATCCAATTGCCGGATTTTGTTCAAGCTCACTGAAATACTTCACACTTTTTGGAAATGTTCCTCCTGTGATTTCATAAGCGACATTTCTTGCACCGGTGAGCGCAGACATCGTATCCCATGTCACACTCGAACCACTTCGACCGAGTGCCATGAGTATAACCGGCAAAGGACCACCTCCTGTTGTTGTTAGTTCAGCACACCCGGAGGAATTGTTATTTTCATCTTGTTGTTCCTGCAATACTTGTTTTGAATCTTCGTCGTCCTTGGAAAAGATCTGAAGATAATGTCTAGATTTTAAATCTTTTGCATGTTGTCGACCTTCTTGGCCGCCCCCTGCCATGATCATGGATGCTACGAAACTTTGAAATTTTCTGCCTTCACGGTATATTAGTAAGTTTACTAGTGATGTAACCATCACGGAAGTGAAAAGTAAGAAATAGCATTGACATCGTTTCATATCTTTTGATAATAATATGATGCATATAAATTATATTTCAATCCGAAAGATACTCCCTTCCAAGATGCTTCATTCGTTCAATTTACAATTTACAAAATGTGGAAAACTGTCTCTGGGAGAAAACAGAACTCCTTTTTTAAAATGTTTTGGTTTCCGTTTTTCACAGATGTGAGACCGTTCAACGTCATTCCATCCAAAACATTTCTGGAATAAAATGAAATGACACTAAATTAGACAGGATTCCATGTCCACGTCGGAATCGCAAATTTTAGATGTTTAGCGCACAAATAATGGCGCGAAGAGAATCCCCCATGATGGTGACGTATGTCTCCCATGTCTCCCATCATTGTGACATCCCCAAATGCAAGAAGGTACGTGTAAAAGCGCACAGAATCGCGCCATGTGTTTCCTCTGTTTGGCCGACTCAGTACAAGTGTAACATATATTTGAACACAGAAAAGCAAATCATTTTGCTATAAAGAAAGACGACAGCAGTTGAGACTTCTATCCATCCATCCATCGCACTCATTTGATAAGTATTCCTCAGTAATATGACTTTTACAAGGACAAGGGAATTGAAATTGGTAGTCATGATCATGGCTTTCATATGCTTTGGTGGGACGAAGACATTTGAAGTGTCTGCCTCTATCACCACCACCTCGGTAAAGCCTGAGCGTAGTGTCGCCACTGTTGATCACCATACTACACAGAGGCGTTTGCAGGATGCATCATCATCCCCCTCTTTGACCCCATCAGTCTCTCCAACCTTTGGCATCCAAAAAGTCATTTCGCCCCTTCTTGTCATGGATATCGAGGGACTTTCCATTGACGATATGGAGGGATCGAGGGCACGAGATCACTGGAGGACGCAGACCTCACAATACATTCAATCATTTTGGGAATCTAATGCACAACAAGAGGATTTCTTGCCAGAATCCATCGGTGTATTTCTTGAATTCAAAGATCCCATTTCGGGAGAGCAAGATGAGTTCGTGGGAATACGTGTTGGTTACACGTTGGAGGTGGAAGTTCGCGCTCCCAGCAACTCCAATATTTCCATTCCCCGAAGCGTTCTATCCTTTCCCGTCACTACAGCATACGTCAATTCTCTGAAACGGAACGATCCGACGACTTTGCAAGTGTTTGATAAAATTTCAAATGTCATCAATCTGGGTGTTTTCCAGGAGACAGTAACGTCGTATCCAACTGCCTCACCATCAGCCCGCCCTTCTAGTTTGCCGCCAACTGTAGACCAATTGCACAATGCTAAATCCAATGCGATGAATGTCGCTACTAATTTTTTGATTACTCTGACAGTTGTGTTGGGCCTTTTGACCCTTGTTGTCATGTGGAAAAATCTACCCAAAGAAGGTAAGATATGCAAAAATGGTCAAAGGTACAGCCGTGGGGAACATGACGATGTGCTAGATCAAACGATGTTCCCTGTTGTTTTGAACGGATCAGACGATGGACCTAATATGAGCTGAGCTGTTACACATCATGATGTATGATTTCAGAATGGAAACATGCCACTCTGACACCGTGATGGTAATCATATCAACGCAACTATAAATCAATTTTGAAAACTATAACATTATGGTTTTTCCACTAGTGTCGTGTAAACAACACGTCTTTCCCCAAATACATTTTCCACAGTGATTGTCACTTTCTCCCCAACCACCCTGCACTGTATCTCCTTCTTCAAATCGCCAGGTGTATCAATACGATTCCCATTCACAGCAACAATTCGATCCCCAATTTCCACCTTTCCTTCCTTCATTTCAAGAGGCGAAATACCAGCCTCCAAGGCAGGTGAGTCACTCTCCACCTCCATCACAAACACACCTCCTGTAGTGGTCGTGGTCGTTGTCGTTGTCGTTGTCGTCGTGGTCTCTATCCCTTGCCGCGATGCATCACTTTCCTTCTTCTTCTTCTTCTTCTCCAAATTCATTCGTTGAAACAAAGCAGTTTGCAATTTCTCATCCGTCACAACCTTCAACCCCAACCATCCCCTCCTCCTCTTCCTCCCATCACTCCTAAACTTGTCCCGATCCTCTTCCACCACATCCATCAACTCATCCCAAATCCCATCCAAAGGCACCGCAAACCCAATCCCCGCATTACTCCCACTGGTACTCACAATCATCGTATTCACACCCACAACCTGCCCCATGGAATTCAAAAGTGGTCCACCGGAATTTCCAGGATTGATCGCCGCATCGGTCTGAATGCATCCCTTGATATCATTCCCCGCTACACCTTTTACCGTCCTATCCAGAGAGGATACGACACCGGTTGTGACTGTCTGAGACAATCCAAATGGATTGCCAATGGCCAATACGGTTTGACCGACTAATAAATCTGTCGAAAGACCGTTGGGGATGGCAGGGGGGTAGACTAGATTGTTGTTGTTGTTCTCTGGATGCATCATGAAGGTGGAGTTGAGATGTAAAATGGCAATATCACGTTCTGGTAATACATGCACAATACGTGAGGGGATGTTGATCTCGGAAGAGGATTTGAGAGAAACGTAGACTTGTGCTCGACGTGGCAGGGTAGTACGGAAAGGTGCAACAGAAGGGACAAGAGGAAACAATGATTTTAGGGCTTTGGTTATATTGGTTTGAAATTCTTTGAAACGTATAGAGGTTTGTTGGATTTGATAGGCTCTTTCAATGACGTGATAGTTTGTGATGAGATATCCATCGGATGAAATGGCAAAGGCAGATCCCGATCCAAGAGATACACTTCCAACGGGAGGCTCTTGGTTGGATTTGCTGGACGACGTGGAGGAGGGACGGTTTCGTTTCTTTCTATTGTTGCTTCTTGTAGGAATGGAAAAAGAGGAAACACATGCGACACTGGGTGATCTTGTACGGACAATGTTCACAATGGATCTTTCGTCATTGGTGAGATTTTGATCGAGATACGAGGAGGGTGTGATGATTGGAGAGTCTGTCGTAATGACAACTTGCTCCTGCTCTTGCTGTTGTTGTTGTTGTTGTTGTGTCCTATCGGTTGCATCCTCGTTGTTGCCTTTGCTGCTACTGCTGCCATCTTGTACTGTAAAAAAGGTACTATGGAGCGGCGACAAGAGACTGCTCCTTCTTCGCCGCCGTCGTGAAGACGACTTTGGTAGCAGGAGCAAACAAGATGGAACGAATAAGACAGAATCAGAGGAGTAGCTTGAACCTTTGTTGGTTGTCGTGAGAGGAATCGTCGTTACAAATGCAGATGTAGGAGAATCATGTTTCCATGCCCATGAGCTTCTTGAGACTACAGTAACCAATAAGAGAAAGAAGCAATAGTAGGAAGCGCAAGAACTACGAATCATTGGGCCAAGGACTGCTGGTGCTGCAGGAGCGGGAGGAGAAATTACTTTCTTCATGGAGCTGGAGCCGTTCTTTTATCAAAATCTATTAATGACGTTTGTGATTGAATGATCTTGACAACAACCAACGTTTTGGGAATATATAAGATGCATGTAAGTGACGACGATGGGATGTGATTGATCAGTATAGTCAGAAGGTGTGCGGTTTGTTTGTTCTGTGTTCATTTTTTATTGATTACCTACCGTGTTTTCTGTTCTTGACCTCCTGCTGTACTACCGTATGCTGTGCAGTACACGACTGTTGACTCAGTCGCAAATGAAAAAGGGATTCTCTTTCAAATTTTTGCGCGCCTTTTAACCATAACAGGATGGTAATCGGACAGTTGAATGCAATCAGAAAGATACGCACGAGCTTGATGAAAGTGTGCACTGAAAGAAAGATTTCATGTCTGTGTGTGATGCTGTGTGATATGTTGTGATGAAGGGAGAAAAGAGGAAACAGGAAACAACTTGTACACATGCCCCTACGTGTTTCTTTCATCTCTTTTGCCTTTATCACACGCAGTCGAGCATAAATGTACACAAAAGAAACAACAAACAAACAAACATCCAGACACACAAGCGGACAGATAAACTACTCTTCACACCGACAACCATGAAATTCACTAGCGCTCTTCTCCTTTCACTCGTTGTATCTCCTGTTGCTGCCTTTGCTCCAGCAACTCACAACCACTTCATCAAGTCCTCCACTACCAGCGCCTCTTCTTCACTGTCCATGACGACGACAAACGAAAACAACAATGTTAGCGACCAACACGTAGTACTCTCCCGTCGTTCCGCACTCATCGCCACAGGAATCCTCGCTGCCTCCTCCTCCATCTTTCCCTCTGCCGCTCTGGCTCTCGGAGGATCGTCCGAACCAAAATTCGAAAACATGAAACAAATTTATTCCCTCGGCGTGTCCCTCGACAGCCTCAAGGCCAAAGTAGCCGATCCCGATCAGTCCGAGGCTGCACTCGTCGGTCTACGATCTTTTAATCGTGATCCTAATTTCTACACTGGATATGCAAGGAATTTCATTTCCAAAACGGTCAAGAATAATGCCGATGGGGATGTGAGAGTGGGATACATTCGTCAGGCGAGTTCTGTGATTGGGTCCATTCAGGAATTGTTGGAGGGACGTCAGGGGCTTTATGGGGCAGATGCGTCCAAGGAGGCAGTGGCGAGGGTGGAGAAGGCTCAGGCTTTGATTGGAAGGTTTTTGGCAGAGTGTGGTATTGAAGATGAGAGATTTGGTTCGTTTGTTTTGGCCCATCCTTATTAATTAATTAATTGATGTTCTGTTGTGATGCAATGAAATGAAATGACATGATGCAATATTATGTAATTTAATTATAACGACTACAGTACTGCTACAACTACCAACTAATGTATACTACTTATATGGTTTCGTTGAATGAAATGATGATTGTCTTTTTTCATGGCATCCGTGAGAGTGGACCTGGCGAGTGAAACATTCTTGACAAAGTCAACTTGTTGAGAGAAATCACATGTTGTAGAAATGGTCTGAAGGCCAACATTGACGCTGGTTTCCAATCGGAGGCGATTTTCCTGGATAAGTTTGGCATAGCGATCAGTCGTTCTTTTCAATACTGACTCCAAATGACGGAGAGTCTCATCACGTACTTGAACGTTGGTTTGAGACTCGGAGAGGAGGGATTGGGTAGTGTTGAGTTCCGTCCTCGTCTTGTTGTTGAGTGGGGATGATGTTGGTGTCATGTGATGATGGTACATGTGTGAGTAAGTAATAAAAATAAGAAAACGGTATGGATAAATCTACTGAGGAAGCAAGACTTACCTGTTCAAGTTCATCCTTGGTCCCATTCCATGATTCTTTTGTTATGACAAGATTCTGTTCTAGATCTTGGATTGCATTTCTACATTTGGATGTTTCTTGTTGTAATTCTGATATTTGTTCAACTGACGCTTCCAATTGTGTGTTGAGCTGACAGCATTCGTTCGATAGTATGTTATTTTGCTCGTCTTTTTCACGTCCTTGGGATTGGAGAAGTGATATTCTTTGCTCCATGGATTCTTTCATGGCGTCAAAATCGGTTTGGGCTTTGGTTGCAAGTGTTTGTTTATTACATTTTGCATGTTGGATGGCTTCCTCGATGGATTCCCAGTTTAAATGAATTTGATGGTTCAAATGTTCATAGATTGCCCTTTGATGGTGCTGTTCTGCTGCCGGTCCGTCGTCGTCTCCTTCTTGTTCTTGTCGCTGTAGTAATTCTGCTTTCCAATTTATGTGTGATGATTCCGCATCTTCTTGTAAATGTTCCATCAATATTTTAATCGATTGTGTCGTTCCTTCATCGCTATTGTGCCCGTTGATGGAGTTCACGACATCATGCTTTCTGAACGAAGATGCGATCATGTCTTTGGCAGTGGTGGCACAGTTCTTGGACGATGCATTGTCCCCGTTGTCGTCATCGTCCATGCTCCTATAAACCAGGAGTAGAATTCGTTTCTGCCTCAAGCACTCCTCGTAGAGCTCTTGTATGTGACTTGAGACAAAACTTTGTGTTGCTTTCAACTTTTGGTCTAGATTATGAATTGTTTCTTCGTCTCTGACCATTCTGTCTTGCTCTTCCTTTTTATGTTGCTCTAGTTGAAAGTCCATACTCTGTCGGTATTGGTCTGATTCGAACCTATCATGAGTGGCTTTCTGTATCATTTTATCGAGATCGGTCTTTAACTGATCCTTCTCAGTCTCAAGGGAGCTCACCATCTTATCTCGTTCGTCGACTGTGCTTTTTAGTTTGGTCAATAGATTTTGTTTCTCTACCTGCAACTCACGAACTTTAGCTTCTTGCCTTCAAATTGGTAGTATTCAATGACGACGAGCAACAGAATAGGATGTGAGTGGATGAAGGTTACTGCTGGTGGCTTTGCTGCCGCTAATACAGTATCGCTTGAAGCAAGAATCTTATCTGCATTTTTCAATAATCAAACATTGTATTTACTTACCCTCTCATTTGGTCCTTCCATACTTTCACTTCATTTTTTTGTTGTGCCTCTAGTGCTTCTAATAATGAAATAGTTTTTTGGAGTTCCTCCTTGGCATTAGTCGTTCCCTCTAAACGTATTTTCAATTCTCTTTCTCGGTTAAGACCATCTTCATTTGCCACTTTTAATTCTTCATTCTTCTCTTTCATTTCAGTATTGCTGGCCATACAGTTGGACAGTTCCAAGTTTGTCCGTGTCAAAGTTTCCTTCGTAACTTCATTTTCATGACGAATCTTTTCCAGTTCATCTATCTCTTCTTTTTGTTTGTTGCATAATTGCTCCAAGTGATTACGGTCAGACAAACTCTGTTGAAGTTGCACAATGTTGGTAAGGAGTGAATTTTGTTCTTTCAAGGCTTCACAAGTATCATGTAAATTCGTTTCTTCCTGACTTTTTATTTGCTGGTGCGTTTGCTCAAGCTTTGAATTTAAATCCATCTCTCGTTGCTTCAATTCCTCACACAATTTCATAAGCTCCATGAATCTCTCACTTTCGCGATGCGTCACTTCGAGGCGACCTCCACAATGATAACATGGTTTCAAGGTCAACTCGCATTCGTGAGGCGAAAATAGGTGAAACCCCTCGTTCCTTAAATCGATGGAAGGAATCGTTCTAAGATCCAAATCTTCGGTCTTGATGTCTTCAATCTTGGTACCATTTTGCAATTGCAAGAGATATTCTCGAATGATGATGATATCTCGATGATATGCTTTACGTATCACCTCAAGGAGCTGGTTTCGTCTGTCTAGACGTTGTCGAAGTTCTTCCAAATCTACCAAGGCGTGATTTTCCATTACAACAGTATTACACTGATTTTGTACCATAATGTTTTACTTGCAAATACGGAGGAGAAATTCAAATCTAATTTTGATTAACAAACATAATAGTTTCAATATTTCAAATTGCGCTCATACTGTGTCACAGTATACAAATCAAATAATGATAGAGCAACCCGAAATCCTATGGGAATCATCATCTCTATTACAGAAAATTACTTCAACTGTTCTCTCAAAATGGGAGTAAGGTATTCAGCCACTCTCAAGGTCTCAACAGCGATATCAATAGTGGCAATTCCCTCAGCAGGCTCACCATCAACGGTATGCTTGGCAACACGT
>JAAMXU010000334.1:0-17031 GCA_019693545.1 Chaetoceros muelleri | reverse complement strand
ACAATGCACAAACAAATATAATCATTGACTGCCTGCATGAGTCCAAACAATAACAACAACAACAACAACAACGACAAGGGCGTGTCTTCTAATACCACAACCAGCACTACTAATACTACTGGTAGTAATGACAATACTAGTACAATAGTGACCGCGAATACTATTACGTCTAACACTGCTACTGCTAGCATCACAACTGCTGGTGCAACAGAGTCCTCCTCCTTGCCTTTGCCGCCGGGATGGACCAAAGGCTTTAGTAAATCGCAACAGAGAACGTATTATTGTCATGCTGTATCCAAACACACACAATGGCACTTTCCGACAGCTACGGAAGCCCATAATCCTCGTTTGGCGAAAAAGAGAATTCGAGAGGCACACGCAGTTGCTACCACTAGTACTAGTGGTACTGCTACTACGGGTGGTGGTACCATGACGAACCGCAGCGGTGTCTCGGACGATTCTCTTTTGTTGGGAGACATTGTGGGTGCCATTGTGCCCAAAGTGGTAGATGCGTCCGAACAAAAGAGACCCCGTGTGTCGTCGTCCTCTAGATACCAGTCCAAAGATACTGGTTCTACGACTGCTGCTACGACTGCTACTACTACTACTAGTAGTAGTAGTAGTACCAATGCAGCTGGCAACATAAAATCAATCGATTCGGATGCTACTTGTGTTGCAATCATCGTGCCTTATAGAGATATTCATGCGGCACAAAATAGAGCCAAACATTTGCAACAATTCGTTCCTTATATGCAGGAATTTCTACAAAAACAAGTTCAAAAGGGAACACTGATTGACTATCATATATACATTGTGGAACAGTCCAATGACAATCGAAAGTTTAATAGAGGCAAACTTCTCAATATAGGGTTTGACATTGCAAGGAAAAATAAATGTAGAAATCCGTCAGATCCAAAGCACGATGTGTTCATTTTTCATGACGTTGATTTGCTTCCTGGAGATGATCTTGGTTCTTCCTATACGAAATTTCCAACCGTACCTCTCCACATTGCAAGAGTATGGGATCGATATTCCAACAATCCAAAGTACTTTGGAGGGATTGTGAGTTTTTCAGAAAGTGATATGAAACGTATCAATGGATATCCAAATACATTTTGGGGATGGGGAGGAGAAGATGATGAAATGCAGAAACGGTGTGAGAAGCTTGGTATATGTTGGGATTCACCTAGGAAGGGAACCATTCAGGATTTGGAGGGTATGAACCTCAAGGAAAAATTGACATTTCTCAAAAATAATCGAAATTGGAAGTGTATGGTCAAATGGGAAGCACTCAAGGAACACGAAACGACATGGAGAATGAATGGATTGGCAGATTTAAAGTATTCCATTCTCAAGGTGGAATCTCTGGATTCCATTGCCACTGCTACTAGTACTACTACTAGTACTACTAGTAGTACTAGTACTACTACTACTGGACGGGCCACCAAAATAACTGTGGATGTGAAATTAAATGGACATCATTGGTCCAATGAAAAAAGTGGAATGGATTTTGTGTGGGAGGGTTAGTTTGGAGAGGATTCACGCACACACAAAAATAGAAACAGCAACAACAAAAACAAGAGAACCAAAAGTCTTGGTCGATCCGGTTGTCGGTCGTCCAATAAGATGCAAATGCAAAATATGGACAATGTTACGAAATGTTTATAATCCACACTGTAGTATAAAAATGACAATTGGTTCTAGAATCTCTTCGTCATGATCGATTGGTGTTTGTTCTTTCTTTTTCTTGTGAAACTATCTTACTGGGAAGAATTTTGTTTCACATATAATGGACGATGAATGATGGTTGGTTGGTTGGATAGTTGATGGATGCAGTCCGTGACTTTGTACGTACTGTAGGGATATTTTTTATTTGTGGTTTACTTGACACACACGACTGAGTCACATTTCACACCCCCCTAACCCACGTAGCGTCCAACGCTTGCTTGTAATTTATTTTCTCTCAAACGTCTGCTATTTTATTCGTATAGCACGAATGGAAAGGCGCCCCGGGAGCAAAAACAGGAGTATTTAGTTCTTTGCCCTCTGTCGCTTTGTTGACATTTGCGTGTACTGTGCCAGATAGTTGTACTGTACTGTACAGTACGTAGCTTTACTGTTCAGCAGAAGAGAGACAGAGAGAGGAATAATGGAACTATATATCCAGATTATCAAATAACAAAAAAAAAACACAACGCATGTGTGAGGAGTGTGTGCATCATCAACTCTTTCAGTTCTCAGACAGACATTCATTCACATTGACGAATAATTAACGTTCGCGACGACAGAGAAAAAACAAACAAACAAGGACTTCCATTGACAGGTAGAGAGGCTTGTTGTTTGTTTTGTCAGTTACGTCATTTTTCTGCAGAGTCGTCGCCTGCTTGCTGGAGCTGGAGTACTATAATTTTAGAATAGCAGTTCTTAGCTCTCTACAGTAGGATCAAGTAGATACTATTTCTTACTTACTTATGAGTAGTAGTTTGTAGTATTCATCTACCGACGACAAGATACTACAGTCCCCACCTGCCTCCTGCAGCCACCAAGAAGAATACAGAATGGTGCTCATGAATGAATCTGATCAACAGCAGCAGCAGCAGCAGCAGCTGACAAATTTTGTCGGCAGTAACGATGATACCCATCATGAAATCAATGCCATAATTAACACAAGTAATAATACTGCCAAGAGTACTAAATATCCGGACTCTCCTACATCCGTGGTTATGCATTCATCGTTGGGAGAAGCAAGGAAGGATGCTACTACTTCTACTACTACTGGCGGTGACGATGATAAAAGTGGGAATGCCCCAATTGCCATTGCTACTACTAGTAGTACGAAACGTGAACTGTTGCTGGACCCCAATCAATTCATGAATGATCAATCACTACTGCTACTTGGTCATTCCGTATCAAATGCTGGAGGTGGTGGTATGAATCATACGGATGAATTTGCTGCAGTGGCTACTACTACTACTACTACTACTACTACGAATGAGTCTCATCGCGTCATTTCATTTAGTAATGAGTCGTCCAGCACCCATGTTCCTCCGTCTGTCATGAAAAAAGGTGGCAACGTTCGTCCTGAATCTACCACTAGCACTGACGATACTTCTACAAATAATATCATTGAAGAATCATCTTGTGCTGCGTTGGACAGTGACAAAGGTTCTTTGGATTTTCCTTCCCTCATCCACAAAACCAATTCCAATGACAATGATGGCAAAGTAACTGATTATGACAATGTAAAAGAGATTGACAAAGAAATAAATGATAATGGTAACATCAATGATGATGATGGCGACAACCATAGTGATTGCGATGATGACGACAATGTCGACACTGAGGAAGAGGATGATATGGAAATGTCCAATGCAATAATTGATGCAGAGTTAAATAAAGCGGTACAAACAGCACTCTTAAAAACAACAGATTCCATGTCCTCAGCTCCATCTCATTCTTCTTGGAATTTGATGACAGACATGCATGATTATGGCAGTGGTGACGATGATGACAGTAGGGGTACTAGTGTCTTTTCGTCCAACAGTATGACGCACAGTGTCAATACCATCAAATCTGCTGTACAGTTAAGGCTGGAAAAGAGAGAAAAACCTGCTGCGCCAACTATGGAATCTTTCCAGGCTAAACTTGATGCTGCTGAGCAAAGGAAATTGTACTTTTTAGAGGGTATCATGGAGAAGAGTCGGAGGCAACACAAGAGGATTTCCAGTGCTAGAAGTCTATTGGAAAATGAGCATGCTGTACAAATTGGAACGCTGAGAATGACTTTGAATGAAAAATTATCAAGTGCAACTGAGCGTAAAGATGGTCGGATGCGTGATATGATGACACAATTGAGAAAGAAAAATACAAAAGCACTTGGCACGAGGAATTCCATCCAAGAGCAAAGCATTCAAGATGCAATGATCCTTCGCGAAAAACTTGATACCAAGCTACAGGAAGCCAATCAAAAGAAGCAACAGTCCTTGATGAAATTTTCTGAGAAGATGCAGGCAAAAATGACAAGAATTACAGAAGCAAAGGAAAATGCAAAATCAGCCATTGAAGAAATGGGAAAGAAACTTTCTGAAAAACTGGAGGCTGCAGCAAGTAGAAATGTGGAACAATATGACAATAGGAGGCAAAAATCTAATCAGGGTGATGGAGAAACTTTTAACCATGATAAGGATGGTGGAGGTGGCGAAAATTGTGATGATGATGTGTCTTTGAAAAAACAAGCATTGTATGACAAACTATCATCTGCTGCCAAGAGAAAAGAAGCTATCTTAAAGCAAAGGCAGAAAAAGGCTACAATATATCTGCAAGCAACCTATGAACGAGGACAGAACATGAAGCAGAATGAATGCTTGTTGCAAAATAATGCAAAAGCACCAACATGTGACAACATTAGTGCAAATTCCTCTCCTCTAGCAATCATTCAGGAAGACAAGGAATACAATTCAATCGGAGATGACAATGCATTGCAATGGTTGCAGGATGAGAACGACTCAGTCAATAGTTCCATTTCATCAGTTGGCATCACACGTTCTAAAAGCAAAGCGCAGAAAAGGTTGGAGTCATATGTCAGAATGACTCCATCACTCTCACAAGTTAATAGCAAATTGGATGCTGCATCAAGAAGGAGAGAAACAATCCTTCAAAACACAAAGGATAAGGCAGATACAAAAACAAATTTTGGTAAGATTGAGGAGAAGATACAACTGGCAGAAACAAGGGTGAAGGCATTGTCAGAGAACCTCAATCAAAAGATGGAAATTGCCAAGCAAAGAAAGGAAGCATATGTTGAAAAGTTTCGGAAGGGCAAAGCATTGGTCACAAATTTAAAGCTTCAAAAAGTGCAGGCAAATCTAGCAAGAAAGGATGCAAAAATAATTGAGATGCAACAGAGACTTGAAGCAAAGCTAATAATGGCATATGAACGGAAAGAGCGTATGATTGCTGTCAAGTCTGCAAGTGCATCCAGTGATGTGTCTTCCTCCGCTGAAAGGGCAAGCATTGTATCCCACAAAAAGGAAATGTTGATCAATGAGGTAAAACTTAAATCAGAAATCAAGCTAGAAAGTGCTTCCAGTCGAAGAAAAAAACTTCGTGATCTTGAAAAGCAGAAGCAAGAAGTTTTGATGCTCCGTCGTGAGATTGCCAAATCAACTAAAGCAGACAGTAAACTGAAATTGGCTCACAAGAAATTACAAAAGAAGATGGCATCTGCTCATGAGCGCAAAGAACTTTTTCTTGCAGCCAGAAAGGCCAAAGCAGCAGAACACCTTCAATCTTCCACTGATCGTGGTTTGGAGATAGTGGAGATGACTGAAATAAAAAATGAAGAAACCAAGCTTAGGGTTGAACAAAAATTGGAGTTTGCAGAGAGACGAAGGCTTATTATTGCCCAGAAGGAACAAAAAAAAAGAGAAAGGCAGAGAGAAAGGTACCAAAAGACATTGGAAGTGGGGTTGCAGAGACGTGATGAACGTGATGCCATTTCAAGTTGGGATGAAGTTTCACTCCCAACAGTGGTTGAGACTGAAGAGTTTGTAGGAGTGCCAATTGACAATCCTTTTAAACACATTGAAGGTGCCAACCTTGTGCAGACTGATGAATGCAGCAGTATAAACAATGTTGATGACAACAGTGATCTTTATGATGGCATGAATAAGAGCTATTCCTATGACGAACAATATCACAAAGCTAAGCAACAACTAGTGGAAGAGATTCGGCTTGCAAACGCAGCGAAATTGAAGGAAATGGAATATTTGACAAAACAATTGAAGAAACCTATATTAGGTAGAGACACGTCGGTGTCTGCAGAAAGTTTTGGAACATTAGATTCGAATGAGGTGCTGTCTTTTGATGAAAATGATATGGACATTAGCATCAGTGGTCTATCTACCATACGTCAGGATGAGAAGAAAACCACTGAAAACAAAAAGGCCCAGGCTGCCCTTGCTCTTGCAGAGCTGGATATAAAATTATCAGAAATTCAACTGATGCAGGCAATCTTATTAGCTGAAGAAGCTAGTCTTTCTGGTAAAACAGAGTTCAAGACAAGTGATCAAAGTGTAGAGGATCTGAACAGAGTCAAAGTCAAACAAGACTTCTTCGAAAATGAAAATAAGAACACACCAGACAATCATAGGGACAGAATCAAGAGTAGGGCAAGAACAATTCTATCTAGTACGTTAGAACAAGCCAAGGCTGCCAAGGATAAAGCAGGGAAAACGCTACTTGGCTTGAAAAGCAAAATGGAACGCTCTGAGTTAGAAAGGAACAAAAGGAAAAATGGTGGAAGACAGAGATGAAAACATAACACTTAAGATCGAATTTCACCATGTGGCCAGTCTCAATAAACAATACTATATTTTTTGCTCTCAAATGCATAGTCTATTTGATTCAAATTGCAGTCTTCCACGTTAAGTTCAATTCTTGTTTAGCTTATATCTGTGAAGATACTGTGCATCGACATATGTACAATAGTCCCAACATCAGATGGTGAGCAAAAGGTAATCCATTGAATCAGCCTTGATAGAAAAATGGATGGGATGCTTTGCGCAGCGTAATTTTCATGTCATAAGGCTATTTGGTGAAATTATTAAAAAACAGTCATTGCCACAGTTATCAGCTAAATTAAATATATTAAGCCTATCCTACCTTAGAAACACCATCGAGGGGGGACGAAGTACTCCTCCTCACTATCCTAAAGTTGAATTAGGAGCATCCAGATGGATACTCATAGGTCTAGAACTAGAAGGACTTTCGTTACCAAGCTTGATACCTACCTTCTTCAAGATACTGATGAGGAGATGCTCTGACGTGAGCCTCGGGAAATGGATTTCCATCAATTTATTAGGATTATTAACTACTCTTAAAATAAGTTCATAATTATTGTATCTACATTTTGTTAATCGTTTTTCTACCTATCGATAGTTGTGGCATTATAAGCTTATAGCCTCTACCCATCATCATCCAATACCAACATCGTTCCTATCTTTCACCAACATGAGTTCTAACAAGTTGACTGATTCCAAAAAGAGTCCAGCTTACCGCAGGCAAGCCGGTGAGCGCCCTGGAAACTATGACCTATGGCAAGTTCTGATTCAACTCCAAGCCTCTCCTGAAGAGGATCAAGACTCAAGTTCTTTCAGGAAGATTCAGAGAGCGTTTACTAACAACCAAACTGGAGAGAAGCGTTCCTATGAAGTGCGGATGCCGATCGTCAAGGAGTTCTGCAAGGAGAATGCGCCAAACTCTTCAATGCGATGCACATTGCGACGATAGAGGCACACAAGACTAGTGGAGATGGCCAGAACGTTTATTATCAAGCGGCAAGGCTCTTGACCGAAGCGTTCATGGACACGGTACTAGCCGAGAGAGAACCGGATATTTTAGAGCAAGTAAAGGAAAACTATGACCTATTGCAAGTCCTTATTCGACTCCAAGCCTCTCCTGAAGAGGATCGAGACTCAAGTTCTTTCAAGAAGATTCAGAGAGCGTTTACTAACAACCAAACTGGAGAGAAGCGTTCCTATGAAGTGCGGATGCCGATTGTCAAGGAGTTCTGCAAGGAGAATGCGCCAAAACTCTTCAATGCGATGCACATCGCGACGATAGAGGCACACAAGACTAGTGGAGATGGCCAGAACGTTTATTATCAAGTGGCAAGGCTCTTGACCGAAGCGTTCATGGACACGGTAGCCGAGAGAGAACCGGATATTTTAGAGCAAGTAAAGGAAAAGCTCGCTCTTCGGATCACCAAGGAGAAACATGAGGAGGAACTCAAGGAACAAGAAGAAAGCTATCACCAATCACTATTGGAGCTAGCTATTGAGGATCCCGAGATCGGAAACTTTGTGGAGGAGGATCTGAAAGTGGACAAGATGTCCCTGGAGGAATTGACAGCCCTCTTCTCCTCGGGCGATTTCGGCTTCAACTTCGTCGACGACGATATTCCAAGTGCGGATCCTAGCGGAAATCCTGGGTATTCGGAAGAACAACTAGCTCCCGGCAACGCCGAAGGCAACCAGGTAGTACAGGAAACTACGAGTACTACTACAAAGAAGAAGGTTGGGGCTACAGAAGGTGGTTCTAGCAAGGCAAAAAAGAACGATTCAGAGGAATCATCCAAGAAGAAGAAAAAGGATGCTGATAGAGCTCCGAAGAAAAGTCGTGAGCCATCGGCGGCGGATGAGAAGAGCGTAACAAGAGAGTATGACGAGGGGGGAGATACTCTGATGGACGCACCGGGTTTCTAAATCCCCCGGTGCACCCGATCCTTGGTCTGTGATGCAATCAAACAGAAGAAAGGTCTGTCGGACATGAAAAAGTTACACCCCACGCTTACAGGTGAGGATCTAGAGGCCCGTCTCAACGATCCCAATCGCGACTGGGGACATAAGTTAATGAAGTGGCAGAGGCACAGTGAAACTACATGATGCATGTAATGTGCAAGCCCTTCAATATGACAATCGACCAGTTAGCTACAAGGGTCAAAAAGATAAGTCCTCTTTTGGCCTATTTCCCCAGAAACCCAGATAGCAAGGTGCAGTTTTACCGTCCTCTAACACCTATTGAGCTAAATAAGGTGATTTTCAAAAGACTACCGGAGAAATGGCGTCAACAAATCGAGACCAGCAATCCTAACTGGTCGAAAAAGTCCGAAACGGACTTCAAGGAAATGCTAAAAACTTCGAAAAGCATGACCTCGCTACGCGTAACAACTCTAACAACTCCAAGAACGGGAAAGAAAAGAAAAAACAGTCCCTGAAGAGACAGAAAGACCCTGAGGACACGAAGGCCAAGTCTTCCTATCGGACAGAGGGTGGCCAACACTGCCATCTCTGTGCCATGTTTGGTGCGAGCGAATCCCGCATCAAATCCCACAACACCGACCAGTGCAAGTCAGCTAATTATTACAAAAACCAACTTGATCAGGGTAGAAAAAAACATCTGGAAGAAACAATGATGACAAAAATAGCACCAAGAGAAGAAAAACCTCTCACGAAATTAATGCGATGGAGGTTAACTCATCAGACGATGAAAAAGAGCAGGAAAACACTCATCTTTTTGAATCCTTCATGAATATGATGATGAAAGAATTCAAAAAGAGGAAAACTGAATACAACTTGGATAGCTCTTGACTCCTAGGGAGGGATATGGAGAACAAAGTAGGTACTGTTAAAATAAAGATTAATAATCCATATCCTGATCCCACTACAGCTACAATAGTACAATTAGTAGCTAGCAACAAGAGTAAAAAATTGGTTAAAAGACCATTATATGTTTCACTGGACAGCGGATCCAGTCATAGCATGATGATTAAAGGATGGTGTGCGAAATACGGACGAGTTAAGAAGTCGAAACGAGCGACCTTCCACACCGCGGCAGGAGCTTTCGCGACAGAGCGCGCCACCCGAATGAACTTCATACTAAGCAAGTTTACAGAGAATAAACGTGTTACATGGGATTTCTTCGTAGATGATACCCAGTGCAGCACAGGCATCAAATACGATATGGTCATTGGGCGTGACCTCTTACGTGCACTAGGCATTGTCATGGATTTTGACAATCTCATCCTCCGTTGGGGTGACATCGTCGTAGATGAGAAAATCCTTGGGATCAACCTTGGATTGGGCACTAACAACAAAAAGGGTAGAGATAACTCTTAATTAAAAGAGAGAATCAATTGAAAGTAGTTATTTAAAATATTATGTTAAAGATAGAAAACGATAGTTGGACGTTCGAGTGAAAATTGTTTATCGCTAGGTGTATTTTACACGGGGGTCTTCGTAGCTAAAAACACTCTACGTCACCCAGAGCTACCTGAGTTCGTTATTCTATTAAGGCCATTTTCGATGGGTAGTGATCGTTATCCATCACCCGTTGGGACTTTCGTCCTCGCGCATTATTCTATGTCTTCACACTCCCTCTCGGGCGCAGATAGAATGACTACCATCCCATCACCTCCTTTCGGAGCTTTCTCAGAATATGCACATTGACTGGCTTCGTCAAATTATCTGCTAATTGATCTTTCGTATCAATTGGGTTAATTGTGATCTCACCGAGAGTCACATAATCACGGAAGTGATGTAGTTTAACATTTAAGTGTTTTGTTCTCAGTCTATATTTGTGAATCTTAGCTATCTCTAATGCTCCACTATTATCTTCGAAAACCTTACAATGCATTTTCGCATTGGCTCCCGATATTGGGAATCCCATCGTTTTCATTTCCTTTAGCAATTACATAATTGGAATTGCTTCCCGCAATGCATAGGACAGACCCGTATATTCGCTCTCAGTACTACTTAGTGCTATCTCTGTCTGTAATTGGGATTTCCAAGGACTCCTTCTTATCGAAGTTTTCAGCAAAATCTGCATCTACATACAACAAGCATTTGCCCTCTTTTGGGTTTTATTCACAATCCCTTATTCTTGGTTGCTTTCAGATATCGGCCTAGCCATTTTATTGCTTGGCCATGTTGCTCATTTGGATTCGATGTGAATCTCGCACATTGGTGCACTATATATGAAATATCGCTCCAAGTACCTCGTTTGAAATAATTTAGCTTGCCTATCAATGATCTATAGTTGAATGACTTGTTGAAATCTTTTGTATTCAACCCGGCTGTCAGTATTTCTGATGACTTTGCCAGAACATCTTTCAGTTTGACATTATTGTCTGTCAATCGCAGATCTTTTAGAATTTGATCAATCAAATGCAGTTGAGTCAAATTTATCAAACCATCGTTCTCCCTCTGAATGCTTATTCCCAGGACATCCTGGAGGTCACCTTCGATTGTGATGTTCAATCCAGTATCCTGTATCATCTTTACGACCTTATCAATCTCGTTTTTATCTGGACCAGCAAGAATGCTATTGTCTGTATATAAAACATACAATACGTTTCCTCTATAGAATATGCATTCGTTCACTTCAGACTGTTTGAATCCGACTTCATTCACCAGCTTATCGACAAGGTATTTATTCTCCATACACGCCCAGCTTGCTTTTGGCCGTTTACATTTCGCTTTAGCTTCAAGACATAGTCTTTAGTACCGTTCCCATCGGACAGCTTCACACCTCGTGGTATTTCCATATAAATCTCTTTCTCCACTGGCGCTTGGGGGAAGCTAGCACATAGTCTAATTGAACCGTATGCCAGTTATGAATTGCAGTTAATGCTAACAGAGTTTGAATCAAATTCCATGAGGCTACTGGAGCATATGTCTGGTCATAATGAATTCCCTTCTTCATACATGACCCATCAACATTCAGTCTCACCTTCCATTTCTTTACTTGTCATGAAAGAATGTTGCATTTTCGCTTCATCTGCCAAATGGCTGGAAGTATAGTCGCCCCTTTTGGCAGTTCCCTTCTTTTTATTATTTCAAAATTACCATTCTCCATTTGATTATCAATCTCCTTTTGCATGGCTTTCTTGAATTCATCACGATCCGGCTTGCGCATAGCCTCATGATGATACATTGTATCTGGATCAGCACTCGCCTTCATTGCTAGTGCCCCTCTGAGCTCATTGTATGCACCCCAATCGGGATGCATCGTCTCCAAACAAAATATCTCGCCTTGCATCAATGTTTTGTCATAAGGGTCTTTGAATATTTCCACACTCATTGCCTGCACTAGGCGTGGCTGAGTCGACTCATTATTCGCGCCATTCGCGCTTCCAAGAGGTCTAGCCGGCTCTTGTACTTCTGGGAGTTGCAACTCATGTTTGGTGATAGCCCTGGGGAGTCGTTCAGAGTTTGGCTAGGAGCATCTTCGCTTCCTAGGGGCGATTCGCCTCTTTCTTTGTTGTCTTTGCGATCATGGCTTTCATTAGTTTTATTTGTTTTTGCACGATCTCCATCTTCCTTAGCTCTTGTATCTCCCTCTGAAGCTGATTTACCCTTTCTTTGAAGGTGGCATGTTGCCAAATCGTACTTGCTTTCATTTCCATTTGGCCTCGGCCTTGTTCTGCCATGGAGAGAAAGGTTCGATTACATGCTTACCAATCCTATAATGCCGGACTGATCTATCAAAGTGCAACTTCTGTCCGACTTGCTCTCCAGCACCATCATAAACAAGTTCATTTGGTATTCCAACGTCACTGACAAATTGATCTAAAGACTCACCTGCTTCACTCTTTGCCACCATGGGATATACGTACATGAAACCATTCGGATCATAGAACAATTGCGCACAGGTATTGCCTATGAGAGATCGAGCCTTGGAGAAGAGTGTGTCAGTGAAAAACTTGCAACTTAATCGGCGCAAATTCATAGAAAGAAGATCTGTTCGGTACCGCCGAGTGAGCGGAGCTACAGCTGATCTCAGATTCAATTGAGTCTTAGCCTTCAGGGTAGCTTTGGCTGTCTCAAGGCTACATTCCCATTTCTCAGACAATAACTTCGGATCTGGACCATGGTGGCGATCGGATGTAATAGTAGAGCTCACATGCAGCGATTCAAACGAAGGCAAGATACAATCATTGCTTGACACATGACAATCAGACTGAGACAAATGCAAATGAGGTACAGACACTGAATTCACGTTACTATACCTATTTTCCCTTCTGATTGGGAATACCACAGTCGATGGGTCCCATGAATCGACATCACTAAGGTCGAATATGTGGCAGCTAGATAGCTCTTCATCGGTCGGAGACCAAGTTATTAAGCCACATATGGTTCCATTCATCTGAAGTGGTAGGAAAGTTCTATCATCCAATTCTATTCCCAAGGGACGATGCTTGTCGGTAGGATCATTGCAGATATTGATTCTGAATGCTCGGAGCTGATTGGGGTTGATCAGCGTCTTTTGAAGTTTCATATGGAAGTCAAGGCACTACCCGAGCCTTAAGATTACAGTTTCTCTGGTATGAGGAATCGTCGCAGCAGTGAGAGCCTTACAGATGCGTACGTTTTGTTGCTCCTGGTACTCATCAAGAAAAGGTGCGACAGAACACTCGTAAGAGTTGTAGTGTTCAATACGGCAGTTACGCCCCGCACATATGGTATCCGCGTGATTATCAATTTCCATAGGTAACAGAAGGTAACAGAACAATGTCACCCGTATGACCTGTGACGTCGCGCTCAGCTTCCTCGCCAGATGGCCGGCGAACACCAGATATCAAACGATTCCTTGCAACGTCACCTATCCCAACCAGTCATGGTCAAGGTTGATGGGGGTTTGTGTATGTTTTTGCACAACTTTCGCGAAGTGGTGAGCGAAAGTTTCGGAGGCTGTAGGGGTGGTTATGCAGTGCCTCTGGGGCCCCTTTAATGCATGGCATTCCTGGAAAGAAGGCACTGAACACTGAACAAAAAACATACACACACACACTGCATAAACAGGAGTGAATAAAAATAATAACACAACCACAAACTACCAGTACCAGGTACAGATTGACAAACCAACATCAAGTACAATAACAATTAATAGAAAAAAGTCACTACACTTAATATATTTTTGTTAAAGGTTTATTGTTATATTGAGGTAAGTAAGTTCTAAGTGTGGTGTATCAAACACCCTTCTGTGATGGATGATAGATACGGAAGTGAAAGAATGTTCATGTTTGTACGGTACCTACCAGGGTGTAGAATATTACAGAGGGCTACACTGATACTCTACTGTGTACTGCTGTAGTGTATGCATGTATGGACTCAATGTCATACAGCATGAACATGAACCTCAACAGTTAAAAAACAAAAAAATATGGTTTTTCATTTTTTTTAATTTTCTGACAAACCAAGAAGCACCAAATATTTTTTGTTTATTTTATTTCTACTTATCTAAAAGAAACAATTTTTGTTTTGTATATAAACTTGAGAAACTTGGGAAATGTGGAAGCGTGGAGGAGATCTTCGACCTTTTCTAGTTAGTACAGCTGCTTCTATGGTCATGTACCATTGCGATGCTAAAAAAGATCTTGGTCTTCATCATCCTATTGTTACAAAACTTGAAGATGCTGCACTGAAGGCAAAAATTTCAGATAGAGCTTCACCATCGCCATCAACAGCAGGAGTCTTGGAGTTTTGGTCCAAGAAGATACTGTCTGATTTTATAGCAAAAAATGATGAGCATGATACATCTTTTGGATGCACTGATAAAACTCAACAACTGATGACTAAAGTAAGCAAATTGACATGCACAGTCAGTAGCTTGACATCAATGACTCAGGATATATCATCACAGAATGTTGTCCTGCAGACAACTCTGACATCATTTCTTGATGTCGCCTCATCCCTTAATCATCATCTTCGGGATATTACTGCAACAAGAAGAACACCAACACCAAGGAAATCAAATAACATGGCACCAGTACAATATCAAGATTTAGATGGCGATGTTTCTATTTTTTTGAGTGAGCTAGAAAAGGAAGTTAGTGGTGACATCATGGCAACAAGGGATCCAGAGTATGTGCCTCCTGTTGAGACGATTGCTGGTAGGCAGATATTGGATAGTGTTCAACATCAATTTGTGCCAAATGCCCGCACCATAAATGAAGCACTTCAGTTTACTGCACATGCTGCTGATGCAAATAAAGCAGACTTGAAGGGAATAACTATTCACACCCTTGTGGAACAGTTCTACGGTGCTCAACTATTTATGCATAGCAATAACAAGGCCGGCATGAAAAATTTTACTTTGCCAATTTTGCAGGGGGATTCAAAGAATAGGACAAAAATTTCAAGTGCAGTGGAGCTAGTTGAATTCTGCACAAGTGCCAATGCACAGTACCAGTCTCTTAAGAAGGGAGATTTAACAAGAGAAGAGGTAAAGAAATTAGCTTATGATATTGAGTCAACAGTCTTATCAAAGGTCAATAAATTAGCAGGTGTTACAAAGAGCAGAAGAAAGCCTTTAGTTTTGGGTATTGGTACATATCTCAGGGGAAAGATGAATGAAAGGAAAGTGTCATCTGTTGAAGCTTTATTTCCATGAATACAGTATGGAGCATACATTCTATGGCCATTTCATCATGAAAAATGTGGTTCGTTATATTCATATTATTATAATCAGTTATAATAAGTACACATTAATAAAGAAACAAACAAAATACATCTATTTCATGCAGTTTGGCATGGTCTTGAGCTTTGGGTATCAGTTTGGTGGTGCGAAAGTTTCGCGCCAAGGTGCGAAAGTTTGGGGTTTCTGTTAAACGTCACAGAGCTCCCACAGCTTCATATACTTCCCGCAACACTACCGACCGCCGATCCAATGCGGCTTCCGTGAGCTGCTGAATGAGTGCTAATCTCACCAACACTTCTATCCAAATTCGACAACGAGGATGCCATCACTCCAAGAAGAACTGCCGTGATGATTCTATCCTCACTTTCCTTATCAATTGATCCAGTCACGACAGAAGCATCCCCAGGAGGAGGCAGCTGAGTACCATTCGATCCCAAAGCTGACACATTCCGCTGTTGCTCCTTTTCTTCCCTTAGTTTCTTGTGAGAAGGATATTCAAGGATACGTTTCTTCACATTGGCATCCAACTTCATCCACTCCTCCTTCAAATAGTAATGAGTCAAGTTACTAATGTCTACCCCGTTGTTTTTCTCAACAATCGACCGTTTACCATTACCCAAAGATGATACATTTCTACTACCACCATGCTGTCTTCCCTTGCCAAAGGATGATAAAGATACATTCGAAGAGGGGAAGATCCTGGATATCTCCCTGGACATATAGGCAGAAGCTTGGACAAAATCATCAGAGTAGCTAGCCCTGCAAATACTCACCTGGGTTTTTACTTCACCATGGTTATTCTGGATTTTATCTAGCAGGAGTCTCACTTTGTCCTCCTCATCATACGGGACTTGGTATTTCTCCAGGATGTCAAAGCATCTTTTCATTTGATTGATATATTTCTCAAAAGGAAATGCCGCCTCATGACAATAATACAGGGATTGAAGGTCAGATTAGGCGGCTTGCTTACGTTTCTTGGCCTTAGCATCACCATCGTAGTGGGCCTGCAATGATCCCATTGCACATCTTCCACAGCTGATGCCATGCATCCAATTCTCGGCATCGGTACCAGTTGTAAGTGAACGAAGAAGCATCAAAACTTGTTGTGAATCATTCCGAAACACGGCACCGGTATGGGGGACATTGTTTATAATCAACTGGTCACGCTGGTCAAGGTTCTGGATGAAAGTGTCCTTCCTGATAACATACACCAAAGGTGTGCCAATGCTATTCCTGATGGAGAAGAGATATGTATAAGCAGATTTCTCCCACTCAGTCCAATCTTCATACTTGAACTTGTCGGGCTTATCAATTGACAATTCACCCTTGGAAGAGTCATATTCAACCTTAGACTCGATTATTGACTCACGATGAACCTGGTCATTGAATTCGTCAAGGTTGCTGGCTGCAGACGAGCCGGTCCTAACCTTTTCAGTGACCCACCATGCCAGTGCGATGAGGCCCTTTCTCTTCATGCCCCCGTAAGAGGACCCTCCAGCATTTGCCCTTAACTTCTCTTTGTGTGATACCCAGCTAGTAATCTCCTCATAGCTCCAATACTATGCCAGATCCTCAGCAACAACATGATATCCATCGTCCTGCAATACCTGGATCTGACGATCGGTAAAGCGAAGGACGTCACGTAGGCACTGCGAGAAACGAGTTGCGGGATTGGCCCGAGCAGCTTGCATCTTGTCTAGGTAGGTTGCAGAGGAGAAATAATTGATTGGGAATGAGTTGGTACACACGTCTTCTTGTCTAAACTTAGCCCAGTAAACTCATGATGACATGAGTCTGTGGCCTACCAACAACCACAATAGTACTGGGTGGGCTGGGTGATCAATCCAGTCCCCTCCATGTCTTTTCTTCGACATGCCTCCAGGACTCTCTTCGCCTGTTGCCACATGGAGATTACTCTCAAACATGGGCCCTCCCGTGGTAGGATCAAAGAAAGCTAATCCGTAGAGTAGCTTGGATGAGAGAGAGAGAGAAAGAAATAGAGGGAGAAATAGGCTTGTAGAAGCGGCTTTTGGAGCGAGTAGTTTCTATCGT
>JAAMXU010000333.1:0-52451 GCA_019693545.1 Chaetoceros muelleri | reverse complement strand
CCTTTCCATAAGTAAGGAGCCTAGGCGGTTACCGGTTTTAGGTAAAAAATAGGCACTCTCAACAAGAAGGCAGAAACGCAATAGACAATTAAACTGCTGTCTACTAATTCAGTCTGGCCTCTCCACGGTCCTTATCTATCACCTGATTCGTTTCATACAAAAGAATGAATACTAATAATCAGTCCAACAAAAATGATGATGCTGAGGGTAATCTCACTCTCCCTGAGAATAAAGTAATGTCAGACCTACTCTCCACGACCAACACCAGCACCAGCACCAAAGCGGGAAAAACTAATACTAGTACCACATCATCTCACCTAGTTGACACGAATTGCAATGCACATCCAAAGCAGGAAGCCATTACCAAACGAAGCAGTATTCAATCATGGTCTGTCTTTTTGGAGTCTCTCAAGAAAATATTTGCCCATGAGTTTTTTTCACAACGAAACTGCACACATGCTGCTACTGCAACTACGAGTACTACACATACTGCTGCTGCTGCTATTTGTTCTAGAGTTCCTCCCCGAGTTTTGCTACAAGGCTGTACAACCAGTCAAGAACATTTCTCACAAATACAAGATATGTTATCAAAGTGTAAGAATCAATCGGGATTAAAAGGTCTTGAATCCATCGGATTTACTTATCGACCATACAATCAGCAGACATCATGCCATGATAACGACGATTGTGTCACTACTTCTAGTACGTGTGACAGCAACATCATAGAAAATGATAGCAAAACCAATCAACACATCATGGCAGAGTCTTCCCAGGGGGGTGAAATTCGACTATTGCACATATCGACCAATACATGGATTACAAAACAAAATAGAGAAATGTATATTGCAGATGGAGAAATGTACGAAGAAGTCGTAAGACTGTGTCAGGAATATGCACAGGATCTCATGATTCAGGAAGCATCCTTGCATTGGGTATCTGTCTGTGAAGACAAGACAAAGGGAAATCCCATTCGTATGTTAGTCAATAGAAATTATCCAATTCCTAGCAGCAGAAGTAGTGGAGAAAAAGGACGAGAAAGAACAGTGGACAGCAGTCAGGATGCAAATCATGGGGTAGTAGGTTGTGACAAGGAAATGCTGCTCATTACGACAGGCAAAGGAAAGGTTCGCGCTGGAATCTTTTCACGTCAACATTTGTTAGTGTCGAGTATTGAAGCTAGTACTGCACTGCCCATGGTACGAGATGCCAAACGGCGAAATATGTACATTGCCATTCTAGATCCGAATGCTCGTGGTGATCGATATGGGATGGCAACCTATCAACAGTCCATGGAAGTATTATTTGGTAGATGTCCTTCTGAATCTGTACCAATGGATGCAAATGCAAGGTTGGATACCAAGGGAAAACCATCTGCTGGAAGTTTGTATATACTAGCTCATTCTGCATCAGGATCACAACTTGCTCGTTACCTTCTCCTCCTCAGCCAGGAAGGAGCAGCTGGATATTTTTTCTCTCGAATCAAATCTATTGCATTTACAGATTCCAATCATTCCATACAATGGCTAAAAAAGCATTCTCATTTATCTGCCCTTTTTCAATCATCGGCTACCTTGTATATTAGATCATCCAATCAATATAGAGATGATGATTGGGAACGTCACAAATGTGGAGACATGGTGGATACTTCGAGAGATGAGCATTGGTTGCATCGTTTTGGGAAAGTGCCCACAATATGGGCAGGTACGACCGATCATTCCTTGACTAATTATACATCTCATTCTATAA
Organism: Chaetoceros muelleri; assembly: GCA_019693545.1. Classification (NCBI taxonomy): domain Eukaryota; phylum Bacillariophyta; class Thalassiosirophyceae; order Chaetocerotales; family Chaetocerotaceae; genus Chaetoceros; species Chaetoceros muelleri. Next base: position 50,705 of record JAAMXU010000333.1, on the reverse strand, counting down.
TATGGGAACATTTTGATAATTGTAAATGTTGTGACGGTTACGACGACGACGATAATGGAGTTGAGGGTAGAGGGGATTACCTTGAGTAGAAAAACTATTTTGTATTTTGTCCTTTTTTCTCTTTTGTAAAACAGCTTTCTCCCTTTTTGTAAGTGTACTATACGCAGTTTAGTGAAAACAAATACCTACCACAAGAGGATAGAAGCCTTTCGAACCACGCGAGCGCCATTCAAAACACTACGACAGCATACGGACGCTACGCGTTACACATTCTATTTCTTTCTCTTCTCTCTCTTATCCGTCTGGTATCTGGTTTATGTTTGTATTATGTCGATTGGAACCAACTCTATCGCAAATAAATAGATATATCTACAACTGCATCTGTCTACTGATTACAATTCATGTCCTTTGGATTATAGGGTGAACGGTAACAGAAGCGAGTGAAAAGAGACAGTGTAGCGATAGTCATCAAGCAAGAAGCAAGCAGGCACAACAGGAGCCAAAGAAAGAGACTCGACAATTGCCAAAAAGAAATCGCACTGCATTACTCTTTGTTGAATAAAAAAAGAACATTTCTCTCTCTAGAGACTTCAAGAACAGAACATACATTTTTATATATTGACACACACTATATTACAGTAATTAATTACACAATGGCGGGACCGATTGCAAAAGTTATAGCTCAAGCGGTTGTCATGGGCATATCGATTCTCGCTCGTGCCATCCCCGCTGCATACGGCGCCGCTTTACAAAATGCAAAGAAGGGAGGTATTGATGCTGCAAAAGCCAGTGAGGGTATCATGGGCAGAAAGAAAATGAGACTGGATGAGGCACTAATGATTCTTAATCTAGAAAAGGATCAAGTGACGGCAGAAGCTGTGCAAAAGGTAAGTCGAGTGATTGATTGATTGATTGATTGATTGATTGATTGGGTGGCTGAGTTAAGATGGTCGTCTCGTCGTATGGAAGCAAACCGAGTGCAACTCTTCGTCGCGGCTTTTTGTCAGAATCACTTAATTTTTTATTCTTCTTGCCATTTATGTACAAAAATATTGATTATTTGTGAATCAAGCAATACGAACGATACTTTGCGGCGAATTCAGTGGAGAAAGGAGGTTCTTTTTATTTACAGTCCAAGATATATAGAGCCAAAGAGCAATTAGACGAGTTTATAAAGGAACAACAACAAAAGGGTCAACAGCAACAAAAAAACGGTTGAAGGTGATGACAAAGTGGATGAGATTAATGAGGAGACCATTCCTTGACGACGCATGGTTGTACAATACCATGGATGGAATTCATTCAAGAGATTGGTTCTTTTTATCTTTCTCTTTTTGGTGGATAGTATTACCATCCTATTATCCGCTTGATGAGGTTTCACGAGTAGAATTGTACGAATGATAACGATCAGTATGGTAGTTTCACAATTGGCAAGAATATTATCTTTCGCCAGCGAAGCTTTCTTTATTTAATAGCATTGGTTGATCTATACTTTTTCTATATGTATATCCTATTTTGTAATCCTAATAACCTAAAGAGATTAAAATCTACTGCAACACTGAATCGATCTCAGATCATTTGCGTAGTACTAACTACATGATTTGTTCTTTCTTAAAAATTTAATGCATAAAAAGTAGTGAGGGGGCAGCTTACATCCCTGTTCGAAGAAGCACCTATATACAGCATACAGCGCTGCCATTAACCTACTCTTTAGCTAGCAACTAGCAAGCTTCTTAGCAGCCATTCTTTTCCTTATTCAATGCGGTTTTTCCCTTTTTCTTGGAATAAAATGCTTGTACCTCCTTCCACTCTGATTCCATTTTCTGGAAAAGGGACGTAGTAGTAACGTCAGATGCAACAGCAATACGAGGTACATCGCTTTGTTGGTGGTCGACGAGTGAAAAAGAAGAAGAAGAAGAAAATAGTAAAACATCAATGGCGTTAGAGCAAGGATGGATACGCAACGGCGCATAATAATATGACGATCTCGATCTTACCTTTCTTTACAATCTGGAGCCCATTCCAATGCTTCAGATTTATACAAAATGTATTCAAAAATGGGAAGATGGTTCATGACGACCATCGTGCCCTTTGCATGGGGAGTACTCTCAACATCACGAATATGTACATTATGTGCATGTTCAGAAGATATATGGTAATCTTCAAATGGACCAAGCATAGAGTATGGAATTCCTTTTTGTTTGTTTGCAGCACTCGCATGATCGGCATGATCATGCTCCTCGACATATTTCTGAATCATCATGTCAAGATTGCCTTGTTGGGCAGAAAGATCCGATGGGTGTTGACTGTCAATATATTGAATATTGTTCAAAAATGAATTCCAATACTGTTCAATGTTAGAGTGGTTTCTCTGGTCAAGAAGCTCTCCTCCTTTTCTTGTTGGGGGGACAATGTATATGGTTTCTGCCATGGGAACAGGAGTTTTATCAGAGATGTATTCACGTCCTAGATTGACAGGCCACCAACCGGAATCAAGTAGAAATGTTTTCAAGGATTCGAGTTGATTTTGGAGTACAAACTTACGAACGAATACCTCGTCTTGTATTTGCTGGTTAGCATTCCTTGGCGCCATCATGGAAGAATAAGAAAAATTATTCTTGCACTCCTGCTCCCCCTGCCGCTCATGGCGAATCTTGTCTAGCTCAAGAATCATAACTTCTTTCATGAATCTATGCATGCTAGCATCATGGAAATTGTACATTTGAAAGGCTCTGTGGGCAGCATAATGAGCATAAATTGCATCTTGGTGTTCATCAACAACGGTACGTGTACCATTAGAAAGGTATTCCGCACCTTGATTGTTTGTGTTTGTTGTTCTTGTGTCGCCCCCGTTTCTCAAAGGCGATGCTGCAAACGTGCGGTCCACTCTGCTACTACTGCTGCTGTTGGTGGTACTAGTACTACTTGTCGTCGTACCACCACACTTTCTCTGACGCTGACGGATCTTTTTCATGGTCCTGTTCTGCTTCAATTGATCACTGAGCGAACATTCCGTGATAGCATCTTCTGGAATATTAAACCATAGGGCACATGGAGGAATGCATTCCTCCAAATTGTGGCCAAAGGCAATTTCGTGGACAAGAATATGGTGTGGATTTAATGGATCATGATGCTCAACGGGCAATTCCGTAACCAGTGGTGCTGCTGGTGTTATTGATAGAACATCGTCATCGGGTGGTCCGCTGCATTTTTGTTCATTCATCACAAACGCTCGTTTTTGACGAATCATACAGATTTTTCCATAAACAAGGTTGGCCGGTTCAAAGTTGAATATCATAGGGCAGATAGAGGGTGTCATGAGAATTGCAATTTGTAATCTCTGAGCAGCCGTGAGGATGCGTGCTCCTGGCTTCTTCTTCGAGAAATTACTAGAGTTTTCAACACCACCAGGAAGACGAGAACCGGCAGGAGTACTCCTTGCCCAGGTCAGATTTGTCAAACTTGGAGAGGAGGCATAAAAACACCGCCACCTTCGGTGCTTCTACTAGTAGTAGTGCTGCATTCTTTGTTAGTATTCTCGTTGGAAAAATTCACAAAATGGCCAAAGTCGTCGTCATCATCCAACTGGCACACTTTGGACGCAAAAACATCATAAGAAGAAAATACATCGATGGTATCTTTACCAAAGACACTGCCATAATTCACAATATCAATATTTGCCTTGAAATTCCAGTCAATGTGAACATTGGTGGATAGAGCATTAAGTTGACGACAGCATGGTAACCAGGATTCATACGTCCTGCTTCCAATCCTTGTATCATGAATGGCAGAGCAACGTGATCGATAAGGACTGGTGATGATAACAAAGCAAGAAACGATGTGAGTATATCGTTGCGGCATTGATGGTATGATAGAGGAATAGTCATTGTTACTAGTTCATTAGTATTCTCTCTCCTAGAGCAGAATCAAGCAGCAACTACACAAAGAGGAGGAGTGTTTTTCGACAAAATAAAAAAAAACACACAAGAAACAACGATGACAAAAACGTATGCGACAGCAGCACACAACCAGCAATCCGGTAGTGATATGACTACCACCACTAGCAATACTCGTCGTTAATAGTAGTACTAGTAGCACACAAGCAAGAATATCAAGAGGAAACACACACGAAGAAGACCAGAGTAGCTAGTATAGTGGGCTAGCTAATGAACGAATTGAGAAATGCAACGAATTGAATCACTCATCGTCCTACGGCTGGACGTCGTCTTTGTCGTCGACTACTAGTGCTAGCAGTACTCCCACTAGTTATCACTAGTTTCAACGGATGTGGTAATCAGCAGCAGCAACAGCAAACGACAGCAAAAGACCGCAGTACTTACCAACTTCCAGTCATCACGTAGTCGATGCAAGGACGAGTTCTATAAGTATGAATGTCGATAATTCCTGCTTCTGCTCTCTGTCGCAATGTCGTCAGCTCCAATTCAGATGTATGATGAGCAAAGTTGCACATTTTGCCAAAGGGACATGTAACGCCTTTGAGTGTAGACTGACATAACTCGAGTTTTCTTCTTTTGGGCGGTGCCCCTCCTCCTCGTGATTTGAAGTTGCCTTCATTCGTTTCATCGTCAAAGAATTCAGGAAGTAACAATTGAGGAGGAGGAGGAAGGGGGAGAGGTGGAGTATCAGGACGTAGAGGATCAGAACAATATGAAGAAGGTATGTTGTTCTTGCTCCAAGAGGAGGGATCGCCATGTCTCGTAATAGCAGCAGTGGTTGTATCATTAGAAGAAGGTGAGGTAGTGAATAGTAGCATTGAAGTTGGACTCGTCATACTGCTATGACAGGAAGAATCAGTGTCAAATAAGTTAGAACGATGACAAGGATGGCAATAAGAAGAATGACTGCTAGTGGTGCTGCCTGTTCTTCCACTAGTACTACTAGTAGCATCGTCACTGATAGTAGTAGCAGTGTTGGTACTGGAAGAAGAGTGCCACCTGCGAATAGAGGAATCGCTCCTTCTATTCTTAGTAGTAGAACTAAATTGAAGTCGAGGATTCACTAGTGTTAAATCTAGCTTCATATTCAAGTTATTATGCACATAATAAAGAAAAGATTCAGAGATTGCACAAAAGTCTATGAAGGATTCGAATATATTGTGACTCAGTGCAAGTGGAACTAAATAGATCGAATGCTAAAGTTCTTGATTTATAGAGTAAGGTGTCTTTAAAGACCTTTTAAACCTTACGTCATTCCCACATTCTCGTTTGAGAGGCTACGTTTTCAAGAGCCAACGAACGTACGGACTGACAAGTGGCACGAGTGGAGGTTCCTTGTCAGTGACATTCACGATTTTGTGTCCTTCATACGTACGTATTTATCGATTCGTGGCGGGAATATACCTAAAAAAGGTATCCTCATAAATGCCGAAGAGACGACCGAAGTACATTGTTCTTCTTCACCGAAATGACACCATTGACATGACACATCATGACGATGTTCCGATTCACGGCATCTGTTCCCCCGTCTTGATACTAGTTTATTATTTTAGTAGTTTGTTTCTTATTTCCATCACATTTGTCGTTGTGGAAGAAACTGCAAACTTTTCTTACTGATAATCTCTTCTTGTGAACTGAAAAAGGTATTCCTGTTATGTTTCCACTGTAAGTGTTTACAGGTGATCACCACTGATTAACAAGGATGGACGAAGACAACTATGTTTTTAACATATAATTAATGAAAATGTCCTTGCTGGGACTTACAAGAAATCCATCCAGGGAATAGAGAACACGAGAAGGAGGAGAAGACTCTTTGCCCCCGGGGGGGTTGAAGGGGGAATTGTATAAATATGTATTGGAGTAAATTGATCTGTCCGCGCAGGCGGAGACTACTTCGAAAACAAAAAACACACATAATCAGTAGTAAAATAAATAGTACTGAGAGCAGAGTAGGAAACATCAACCGTGCCGCCATACCAGTGGTAGTAATATAAAGAAGCAGTATACTATTCGGAAGGAGATGAATACTACCACCAATAAGAAGAAGAACGACGAGTATCTAGTAGGCGACGACATGCTGCTGGAGGAGGAGGAGGAGCAGCGTGAGAAGAACTCGTCCTCCTCCAGCATCAACAATAACAACAAGACCACCACAAGGAAGAGTAGGAGCAGTAGTATGGAGACGAAACCCAACGACGAGGAGGAGCAGAGCAATAGCAGTATGCGGCGGTGGAACAGCAGACGCTGTTGTGATGTTTGGCAGCGGAACTACTACTATTATCACTACTACTACTATTGGCTTTTCTGCATCTTTTGTTATTCTGTTTGTGAACAACAAGCGTCATCGTCCTCATCTTTCCAATATTCTCAGCATCCCCCGCAGCACAGTCTTCGTCATGTTCTTGCTGGTGGCCGTGGTCAGAGTAGTAGTACCAATGTCAGCGGGGGCATCATTAGCGCCGTTGCTAGTACTAATAGCGATGGCGGATATCAAGGCAGCGAAAAAAATACTAATAAAAAGAAGGAGGAGTACGAATCTTCTTATGGTGGCGGTGTAGACTTTGAAGAAAAAAGACGACGAGAATTTCCCTCTACTTCCCCTTTTAGTACTACTGCTGTGACGCGATGTATGACTGCTGCAGCGACAAACCAACAACAAATCACGCAGCAGGCGGACGCGGAGGAGAGACAAGAAGAACAACAAGTCCTCGGGCAACCATGCCCGTCTTCTACTACCACTGTTACAATAACAACGACAAATAATAGCACCCGTGATTCCTTCATTGTTTGGTCTCCACAAGAAGAAAATCAATCTCGATCAGATGCAGAACATGAATTATACAATTACCTATACGAAAATCTCATGCCTTTTGATGTACCAAATGCCCAATCCCTGGGATTTCACAGTGGCGATGATTATTTGCCAGATGGGTTATCTGACGGAATTGTTGCACATGCCATTTCCATTTCATTGGATGCCAGACAACAATATCCTTGGACATTTCATGTTCCAAAGAATATTTATTTTGAATATGTGGGTGGGTTTGCCAACGTGAATGAAGCAAGGAATAATTGGCGGCCATTGTTCAAGCAAGTCATGGATGATATATTACAACCACTATGGTTGAAGCAGCGTCATCAGAGATATAATGAAATAAGTGTGGAAGATGTCGTGAGAGAAATCAATCAGAATTTATGGGATAAATTCTATACAAGGAAACCAATCTATTTTGAAAGCGGCCAAACTCCACTGATTTATGATCCCATGAGCATCATCGCTTACGGATATGCTTCTTGCACAGGATTGTCCATCTTTTTGATTGATGCATTAAGAACTGCCGGCATTCCTGCCAGATTGGCGGGTACACCGGCCTGGAATGGAAAGAAAGAGAATGGAAATCACAGTTGGGTGGAATTTTATGGCTCGGAATCTCAGTGGCACATTATGGAAGCAAAACCTGCAAGTGGTGGTGGTGGTGAGGACATTGATTTGTGGGATCCCTGTCAATGGTGGTTTTGCAATGAGGGTCGGACGGAAAATACAAATTTCTTTGCGGCAAGATTGAATCGATCATGTGATGGCAGCTTTGATGGAGTTGTTTTCCCCTTGGCTTGGGATTCTAAAAATGATGGTGTCGTGGGAGAAGATCGCACGGATTTCATGAGAGATCTCTGCTCCCAATGCAAATAGAGAGAGACAGAGAAAAGGCAGACAACTCTCATCATCAAGATTGTTTACTACTATATACTAGAGTATCCGTTCTGTTTCCATTTTCCTACATTTTTAATGTTCAGCAATGATCAATTTTATTAATTTGTAAAGAAAGAGCCATTAATATAAAAGTAAAAAATATGATATGGTTCTTTCGCCTCTCTCCTATCTATGTACTGTAATATCTATGTGTCTTTCCTGAAAATAGGTCTTTCACATTACAGGTTATAACATGTCGAGAACTTTTGCTCGCATACATTCATGTCTCTATCGAGAGCTACTAGATATCACTCATCATATATCTTATCTGCCTTACTTACTATCAATCTGTTAATCCTTTTCGAACTCGATTACTTCCACTAAACCATGCATACAGCAATCAAGACATTAATATACTCATGGGTTGTGTTCTACCATCATGGTCCTCCCCGCCAAAGGCTACATGCGCAAGCCTTCCTTATGCTCCTGCCAACTCCCAAAAGCACTACGGGTAATAGTATTAGAAATTCTTCTTCTTCCGGGAGATTATTTGATGTCGTAACTTCAAACGATCAAGAAATAACTTCAGATTCTGATCCAACTTGGTTTACGGATGACGATCTCATCCGATCTAAAGTTCCAAAGCTTGATGCAACCGTACTGGCATCCTCTCGTTTTCTCATTGCTCAAGAAAGTGAAGTGCCCTCTTCTTCGGGAGGTGGTAGGGTTGGCAAAAAGATCATTAAACATTGGTATCGTCAAGATAATGACGATAGAGCGATGCCATTATTTTTAATCTATGACGATGTCATCAAAGTTGTTGGAAGTGAAAAGAATATGGAATGGATATTATCCAGCAATAACGTGAACTTATCCTCACGACAAGAAGCAGGCGATATTCAACTGTTTTGGATTGGAGAAAGGTATCATGTAAATTATTTTGTCCTGTATTTTGACTACGAGTGCTCGCCAGCAAAAGATTCCACGTCTTATGTGGATGGCACCATCCGACCGCCCACAAGGGAGACTCTCTCCTCCTTGTGCTACGTGCCAAACAATCAAGCACAACAACCACAGGGGAACAACAACAACAACAATAACAACAATCCACACTTGGCACCACTTCGTGAATTTGGTGACAAAATCTCGTCTCCCGAGAATGCTGCCATTTATTCTACAGCTAACGGTCTAGTAGAATTCCACAGATCTCACAAATTCTGTTCCTATTGCGGATCACCCACCCTCACAACCAAAGCTGGATCCTCCCGAATATGTTCCAATCACATTTCTCTCTCCGACCACAATTCTTGCCGTTCACCCACTAGCATCTATCCCCGCATCGACGTTGCTTCCATCATGCTCATAACGTCCCCCTGCGAAAACTACGCGCTCTTGGGACGAAAGAAATCCTGGCCCAAGGGAAGGTATTCCACCCTTGCTGGATTTTTGGAGATTGGGGAGACCATGGAACAATGCTGTGCGAGAGAAACTTTGGAAGAAAGTGGTGTGCATGTCGATCGATCCTCGTTGAGATTTGTCAAGAGTCAACCATGGCCATTTCCAAGAAGTCTCATGACGGGATTTCGTGCCAGGGCGAAAAAGGAATCAGGGAATGAAGAGAGCGATGATGATGATGGTCATCATTTACCCGTCATTGCATTTGACAAGGAGGAAATGGAAGATGTGAGATGGTTTCATCGGAGTTATGTAGCAAAACGAATTACAGAGGGAAGTACGGCTCTTTCTTACAAACCCATGGGAGAGGAAGAAGAATTTCATATTCCTGGTAAATCAAGTCTTGCTAGACATCTCATTCTTCAATGGGTACGTGAAGAAGAACAAGATGCTACTGCTGCTACTATTACTAGCTAGTAGTAGTCATGGATGAAGTACGTAAAGAAGAAAATAAGACGCTACTGCTACTACTATTACTACTATCTACTATTACTAGTAGTAGTCAAGGTGAAGGATGATGGGAATGACATGTACAGTAGGATATGATTGTCAAGAAACCAAGAACTGTCCAATCCTAGAAACAGCCAAAGCTACACATGTGTACTATTACTATATATATATATATATATATTAACTATTTCTTATTGCAATCTCCATAATCATTTCGACACGAGTTTGATTTCAATCTTATTCAATTCATCACGTGCTTGTTGAATCAAAACATCAAGACTCGAACCACCACCAAACTGAATTTCATCCAATACCCGTTTCACCACTTTGCCCACCTTATTTGGATTCTTGTCCAATTGTGGAATGAGAGCTGATACGACATCCATTCGTTGCCTTGCTACAATACCTGTGTTGACAATGTATGCCTTGTGTTGTGTGGGATCAAGACGTTCAAGGTTGATTAAAATTTGAGAATTGAGATCTTGCAGGTCCTGAATCATGTCCACAAGTTGGTGGTTGGTATACTGCATTGCGACAAAAGGCAACGTACAGTTAAACAAAAGGATGAGTTCAGAAACGATGATCAGAGACAGCAATCTAGTCAAATTCATATCAAATTCATATCAAATCATTCATTCATTCATTCATTAAATGGAACTAGTACCGTAATCATAATAATACTGTCATCATTATCATCATCCATTGTCATCATCCTAATCATAACCCATAACCATCACACACGAACACAACCAACTACACAACAAAAACAAACAAAACCAAACAACTCTTATACAGTCTTGGAATCCCATTCTATATCACCATGCTCCCCTCCCTCCTTCTGAGGCGGCGCATAATCAATCTCAGCCTCCTTGACAATCTCCCACCATCGATTCCTCAAATACATATCCATCACAATCATCTCATCATCCGCTTGCTGCACCAGCTCTTCCACTTGACCGCAATTACACATTTCTTCCACCTTTTCTGGATCATCTGGAAAGGATTGTGCCGCATGGATGCGATGACGGGCGACTTTTTCAATGTTGATTCTATACTGTGCCGTTTCGGGCATGGCTTGTGCTTTGTCGAGTAGGGCTTGGTATTTTTCAATGATTTTGGGGATGGCGTCGTGATCGACTGGAAGACCGACCTATGTGTGTGTGTGTGTGTGTGTGTGTGTGTGTGTGTGTGTGTGTGTAAATGTGTAAATGGAGGCAAGCAAGGAGGAAGAATGAGAGGATGAATGACGGACAGATAGAGAGAATGATATAGAGACTACTGTACGAGGAAGAAAGAAGGATTTTTGGAATGGAAATTGGGACATATTTTGCGGGAACTATACGGACATACAAACAGACAGCATGCGTACAGTAGTACAGTACCAGGGGACCGTGTACAGAGAGAGAGTTGTAGCAAACAAACGACAACACAAACTCACCAATCCGGTGGAAGTCTTTCCCTTTCCTACTCCAGGAACGAGAGTTGAAAATTGTTGATTGGATAATGATTTGAAAATGTTAGTTTTGAAGTGAACATTGGATGTGGTGCGTGAGAGTGTGCGAGTAATTTGAGATAGCATGGTTGAGCGAGTGATGATTATATTTCAATGAATGTCGTGATTGTGTGTAAGCTGTGTGCAAGTGTATTGTATTATTACGGAGTATTTATTTGTTGTCAAAAAGTTTTTTGATCGACGATACGATAAACGGTGTACAGGTAGTTGTACCAGGGTCATGTGGTACCTGGTACTGCGGTGAGATTAGCTACTACCTACGTGTATGTTCTTCTGCATGTAGTACATACTGTAGCCTACGTCCGGACATACATGTAAGCAGTACAGTGCACTGCAAGGTTACTGACGCTCGTGGTGCCATACATTATATCATCAACCATACATACTACAGTACTGTACTGTACTGTTTCTTTCATTCGTCAAAGCTCCATTTCTCCTTTGGTCCTTACTACTGACAGAAACAAACACAGAGAGATCAGAGATAGAATCAATAAATCAAAGAAACGGCCATACATTTGTCTGTATCTCCTTACATTTTGATTGAGTGATTGACCAACTGAAAGATCAACAACCATTATTTTATTATAAATTTACAGTCAAGAATAGCAGCCTTTTACTACTCATCCTGCTCTACACTACTGCACTCTCTCTCACTCATGAAACTACTATCCATACTACTAGTACTCACAGCCACCTCCATCCTCTTAACCGTGGATGCCTTTGCACCCTCTTCTTCCAAAGTGACATTTCTTTCCTTTTCCAATGGTCAAAAGACTGTCCCCAAGAACAAAAACCACCACCTCCCTACTCCTACTACTCCTGGCGGTGCATCGTCGTCATCCACACAATTGCACGTATTCGACTTTTTCAAAAAGCGTGCGACAGAAGGAGTCGATCAACTCAAAAATCTTTCCGAGAAAACAGCCAAGGGTAAAATCCTAGAGGGACTTACCGACGCTGCCACTTATACCTCGACCACCAATGCAGCCTTTGCCACGGGACTTGCCAAATCACGTAATCGTCTCTTGTACAGTCTGGATGATTTGTTCAATGGTGGGGGGGATATATTGGAAGAATTGGAGGATATTTTATTACAGGCAGATTTGGGAACGAAAACGAGTATGGATGTCATGGAAGAGATAAGGTCTTTGAGAGAGGATTCGACAGATATTTTCTCAAGAGATGATTTGAGGTCGGTGCTGAGGGGGAAATTGATTGAGGCATTGCAGGTGAGTGGGATGAAGAGTAGTAAGAGTGGTAGCAGTACTACTGCTAGTACTAGTAGCAGCAGTGATGCTGGAGACGACGCAAATGGAATGATACAGGAGAACCCACAGGCCATTCGCTTTTCACAAGAAAACAACGTCCCCACTGTCCTCTTTGTCATGGGTGCCAATGGAATGGGTAAGACAACGACCATTGGAAAACTAGCATCTCGCTTAAGAAATGAGGGGAATCAAACCGTGTTACTGGCAGCATGTGATACCTTTCGTGCGGGGGCTGTCGAACAATTGGAAATGTGGGCAGATCGTGCCGGTGTCGATTGCTATACACCCAACGAACAGCAAAAGACACCCAGTGCCGTCTTGTACGGTGCATTGGATTTAACCATGAGAGAAAAGTACAATGCGTTGATTGTGGACACATCGGGTCGTTTGAGTAACAATGAGGCTTTGACGGAAGAATTGGCCAAGATGAAACGTGTCATTCAAAAGAGATTTTCTGTAGCAGTGGGAGGACAGGATGGTGGGAATGGTGAAAAGCAGTCTGTGTTGAATACAAATGTGCCGCATGAAACACTTTTGGTGATTGATGCAGCACAGGGTCGTATGGCTTTGGATTCTGCCAGGGTTTGGAATCGGGAGATTGGTTTGACGGGATTGGTTTTGACCAAATTGGATGGGTCGGCCAAGGGAGGGAGTGTGGTGGCGGTTAGTAGAGAGCTTGGGTTGTCAGTCAAGTTGATTGGAGTGGGGGAAAAGATTGAAGATTTACGTGATTTTGATCCGGAGGCCTTTGTGGATGGATTGTTGGGGATTGGTGCAGCGGGAGGTAGTTCCGATAAGAATGAGGGGAAGGCATTGGCACGGAGATTGGATCAAATGAGAATGGCTCGAGATCAGAGAGCCAAGGAAAAGAAAATGGAGGAAGAAAAGGCCAAGAAGAAGGTACCAATGGTTGATTCCATGATGGACTTATCAGGAATGACAAATGATTTGGAAACGGACATGGACATAGATATGGATGAAGCGTTGGTCCCAAGTGGTGGGGGTAGCAGAGCAAATCCGGCAAATAAAGTCAAGAACAAAATGAAAAAGAAGAAGAAGCGAAAGGGCAAGCGCTAAGTGAATAACTTTAATCTTAATATAATGATAAGGATACAGAAAAAATAGTATCCGTTGCTAAGAAGTTTGCCAGTAGGTACTAATAGTGTCTTTGCGTGATTCATGAGTGTATAGAAATCGCAAGGGAAACAAAATTAACTTGCCTCTTGTTCATTATTGTGAATGTCTTTAAGATGGTTGCAATGATACTCCAAAACATCGTCAGCCTCTTTCAAATCATATTCCTCCAAGTCTCCAAGACCGTACAAGTACAATTTATCATTGAACCAACCAACATGCTTCCACGATTGACTATAGTAGGTACAGAATGTTCCATTCTTGCCATTCTTGGTGTTCAGAAACAGCTTCATTCTCTCTGAAATCAAGGGTAATTGATCCAAGCGAGTGGCCTTGTCCAGTGGCTTAAAGTAGGGGTGTATAATGCAATGCATACCATTCAGCTCTTGTGTCCATACATATTCCCTCAGCTCGTCACCGTACATAGTCTTGAAGATTTTCATCTCCCTTTGTACTGCTTTCTTGGCTTCCCTCTGAAACTCCTTTTTGCTCAAGATATGCTTATCATCGTCCCGTTCCTTGACATAGATATTAACAACACATTCATAACCATTCAAAGTGAGAGCACGGTACAACTTAGAAGTTGATCCATACTCTCCTAGATACTCCACCAAGAAGAATGAAGCAGTTTCTTTTGGATGCTTCTTCAGGGGACCACGATATTTTGTATGAAGTTCACCCCAAACATGTGACTTCTTTTCCAAGCATAAAGTCGTTGGCAAATGAATTTGTTGTCCCAAAGATAGACTATTCATAAACAACGGAGGAAGGGCTCCCTGAAATCCGTCTAGAGAACACATGATGGCACAGACCAAAGCTGAAACAATCATCTCCACCTCAAATCGTGCTGAATGCAGAACATTTCTGTTTTGTTTATCAAATGGCAGAAATCTATCTTCTTCTTCCTCCTCCTTGTTCTCCTTCTTTGTCTTCCCTTCTTCCTCTTTCAACAGAACATCACTTGATGGTGCATTTTGCACTGCTGGTGGCTTCTTTCCACCCTGCACCTGAGCTTTCACCAAACCACGAAAAATACGATTCAACCTCACATTTTGATATCCTTCATTTACAAGACTCTCAATCACAGCCTGGGAAGCATCATTGTCCAACCAAAAGATAAATGTCTCATCAAAGCAAGTCATAACTCCAAATGGATTTGGATGTCCTTTCATATGCATCTCTAACAATTGATCATGAAATTTTTGCATAACTGTTTCTGGGATGGGTGCTGATTCATGCCACACTGTATCACACTCCACATACAATATAGGCCCTTCATTACATAGCACACCATCCATGACTAGAACATGATCCACAATATTGGTAAACATGGAGGATTCATGGTGCATACCAAGTCTCTTAATAGGCACTTCCTCACAGCCCCATGACTCTGCCTTTGCCTCAAGGATGGCACGACAAATCTGGATGGCATCTAGTAAAGCAGAATTCACAATACTCATCACATCATGATGGTTATAATACTTCAATGATCCACTGCGTGAATCAATCAAAGCTCGAAGACAGCTAACTGTCTCCCCCAATCCCAGATCAAGATGTGTATCCAAGGCACGGATATCTGGAAGAGGAAAATTTCTCTCAAACTCACTTTTTGACCCAATTGCAGCTCCTTGCCATCCTTGAAGGTCATCTGCAGTACTATCACATGACAAGAACCCACGGTAGGTGAGAGATGTTTTCATTCCTCTGGGTGTTAATTTAGGTATGGTGTAAGATGCTCTTGCTCGTCCTGCTGCCTGAATTTTCTCAGTTTCAGGGGTGTCATCACTAGGCTCCTCCTTCTTATGTATTTCTTCTTTGTCTTGTTGTTCTAGTACAGCAGCAGTAGTGGCCGTGCCACTGTGCTCTTCCTTGAAATCCTCATCTTGTTCTTCCTGTTGGCCATGTTCTTCTTCGGCTGCTGGTGCTGCTCCTGCTGCTGCCGCTGCTTGCTTGTTGTTGTCGTCCTCCTTGTCCTCCTCTTGTTGTTGTTGTTCTGTTCTTGATTTCTTGGAAGCTGGAGGAGAAGACATGATGTTGCAAAGTATTGTACGTATTTGCTTGCTGCTTGTTTTTTTCTCTATATTTCAAAATGTAAATCAAAAATCAAATATTGTCATTTATATTAAAATTTGTGAGAAGAAGAGAACGAGAAACCGTCGTCCTCCTCGGGGTCGGTGTCGTGTCGTTTAGTTCGCCATCGTGCCTATTCTCACCATCGTACACTGCTACGTACCGTGGCGTGCCGTACCGTACCGTGGCCGAGGAATAATGAGACTTGTGCACTATCTATGCACTGCACGACCCATAGAAGACACGACACGAATGCACAAGACACGACACGACGACACAATGAGCGATGAGACACACACGACCGACAGCCGACAGGAAAGGACTGGCGGGACATAACATACACACGATGGCGAGAAACAGGGAAAGCCGTAAGAAGGGGAGAGTGTAGAAGACAACAAACCAGCAAGTGTATTTCTTTTAGTGACAGAGAGAGAGATACAAATATACATAGACAGAAAAATATATACAGAGTTCGAGAGAGAGAAAGAGAGAGATACGGACTCTCGCTCATTTGAATGAATCGACGCACCATTGGATGGAGTTTACCTGTTCGAATAAGAAAATACAATGGAAAATATTGAAACGATTGCAACTGGTGCGACTGTGAATACTACTAGTATGCACCATCACAATAGCAGCAATAATAGTAACAGCAGCAACAGCATTGATATTCAAATAGTATCTCCTCCTCCACTTGCTGCTGCTGCTGCTCCTATACTCATTGATCAACAAGACGACGATGGCAAAAAAGAGAAGAAGAACTCAGTCATTTGTTGTGCCACGAACCAGCACCACAATGATCCTCTCCGGACCGAACAAGAACAGCAAGAAGAAGACGGAGAAGAAGCCGGAATTGAAATCACTGTCGATGGCTGTGAAGAAGTATCCATTCCGACAAAACGCAGTAGCGACAATAGCATTACTGACAGTGTTGCCATTGTCTCCAAGAACAACAGTCCCAATCGATTTCCAAAATCACAAGGGAGCCACAACCACAAACAGGATCGTTCCTCCTCCACTATCCGCATGACCAAGGACCAACCGCCACAAAAGTCTCTCCATGACTCCTCCTTTGCCGCCACGGAAAAGACTGCAGAATTGTCCCATCTGGATTCCTCTCGTGACAGTTTGAATCTTTCCTTTGAATCCAATCATAGTCAGTCGAGCAATCATAACATATGCAATAATATCCATAGTAATAACAACAACAGCAACAACAACAAGGGAGGAGTCTCACTCATTCTCCCCAATGAACTTTTGGCCGACGCCTTGGAACAATTGACAGATATCGCTGTGGCCACTGGGATTGTATCCAATCCTTCTTCTTCTACTACTACAGACATTCTGCTTGGACGTGGTACCAATCCTTCCGAGAAGAGGGTTGAAAAAGATACATCCCTTCGCCACGGGAAAACAAGGACAACATCACACATTTTACAGGAGGGAGAAGAACCTGGTAGAATTTATTCAGCTGCCAATAGTAGCAGTGGTGATTGTGAAGAACAAGAGAATGAGGGAGAGTGGGGAGAAGGTCGACCTTTTGATGAAGAACCAGTTTTGACCAAATCTGTTGGAGGGCCCTTTAAATCCGAAGAAGAATTGAGTGCTATCGTTCGAATGAGATATTACAGGGCAATGGGGAAAAATCTTCCAGGTGGTGGAGAGGATACAAGTGATGACAACAATAAGAAGAAAAAGACGAGGAAGAATGGTATGGATGCCAAATCGAGTCAAGAGATTCAAAGAGAAACAATGGAACGATGGAAGAATTTGAAACAAGAGGTATCGCGACAGGAAGTGGAACGGATGAAACTTTTTGGACAAGAGAATCCATCTCCATCGAGAGTCGTCAAGTCCAAACGAAAAAAAACGAGCAAGATATATGATTCATCGACTACTACGGCTTCTGGGTCTTATAGTGAAGAAGGGGATGGGAGTGTGGACGGTGTGGGTTTGTTTGATTTTTCATTCTTGACGAGGTCCTTGGAAGAAGCTTGGAATCAATCTCAGGCGACACTTTTGGAAGCCATGGTGGGGGATGGAAAGGAAAGTGGGGAGAGTGAAGAGGAGTCTTATGCATCTTGGGAGGAGGAAGAGGAAGATTATGAGGAAACGAGTGATTCGAGTAAGGAGTATAGGGGAAGGAAACAAAGAGGTAGAAGAAGGAGGAGTGGAGGAAATAATTGGAATGCAAAAGAGTACGATGAGGATGTTGAGGAGGATATCGACGATGATGACGACCAAGGAGTGGACCTCGAGGAAGAGGAGGAGGAGGAAGATCATGACAACCAGGATGGTCGAATTGGATCTGCATCGAATCGTAACTTTCTAGAGGTGAGTGTGACCAATTGAAAATGTACACAGTGAATGATTTATACAAGAGTCAACCTAATGCAGGCAGCCATATTTGAAAAAGGATATCACGGACAATGGCATCATCCTTGTATGGCACCGACCACGATCGAGTACATCGGCAAAGTTATTCAAGAAAGTTCGCTTAAACATTCAAATATCCGATACGGAAGATGGGAACATGGAACCCAATATAGTGTGGGAAGCCATGGAGGATCGACGTCGAGAATACCAGGTGCCGAGTAGGGATAAAATCAGTTTGTTTGATATATCATCGATTGAGAAGGCGTCCGAGTCTTTGAATTTGAATGCATTCCCTCATGCTGTTGCTGATCATAGTATATTGATCACTCTGAATGATGGTAAAGTGTGTTTGTTTGAGGCCAAGGATATGGAGCAGGCGAGGGGCATCATTCATGGTTTGAGGTGGATTGCAGCACGTTTGACGTTTAATATTATTATTGGAAACTTTCATATTTGTTCCGAGATGCTTTCGATCAACGACCAAATGGGTGTCAGTGATTACACAAGGGAAATGTTTGGAAATGTGACGAATCAACTTGTGGAAAAGACTCTGATCAAGTTATAAAAATGAAATGGACACTATAACAACGTATAAAAACATTTATTACTTTAACTAATGGTACACCGATCCTTTGTCTTGATCAATTTCTCAACCTCTTCCTCCGTCATGCCTTCACCTTCTCTGGGCTGAGTATCCCAAAAGTCTTGTAGTTTGGCTATCTTCACGTCTCGCCTCATGTAAAATAGAATATAAGCAGAAGCATCTACAACATCACTGCTGCTTATTTCGTAAATGGAAGAATCATTGAAAAGGCGCCATTCTCCGTCTATGTCAGATTTGAGACTTGCAACATAATGACCGCCAGAAAGAGCACCTTGGTGATGAATGACGGCGTACAGATCGTAAAGCGATTCTTTTCTACCACAATGCACGTCAGGGCGCAATGTGTTCTCATGCTTTGTTGGCGAACCTTTGGTTTTCGATGCGGACTCGTCCTTTTGCCACTTTTCATTACTGTCATCGGATGCCACTATTTTCGAAAAGTCCAGACCCTCGACAGGAAAGTGTACGAAGTCTCTCAACTTTCTCCTCATACGCTCCGTGAACTGAAAGCGCTTCAGAGTAATGATCATAATAGGTGGAAGTCGCCAGAGACTCATTGACTTTGTCTGCGTACGAAGTTCTTTGCAGTTGGAGCAGTAGGTCTGTAATGTGAATCAAACGTGTGAGTAAAGAATGAAAAGGCAAAATCAGTTTTCGTGTACGATGCTTACGAGTGTAACTTACATCCTGCATATCCTCTTCTTTCGAAAACGCAGCAAGGCAGTCGTCAAGCGTAATGTGACCCCTGCCAAGTTTGTTTTTACCATAATGACATGTCTTATGTTTCTTCACGTTTGTTAGCATATTCCCCACAGGTTGCGGCTCACTGTTGGGAAGAGTGTCGAAACAATCTGTGACTAGATCTATTCCGATGTGCCAGTCGATGGAAATCGTATCTCCGCACATGGCAATAGTTGGATAATCATCATCGGTCACGACGCATCCTATGCAGCATTCGTACCAGGGGCAAAGATCGCAACATTTCCCCTCTCTAGACGTTACACGTAGCCGGAATCCGTACCTGGGAATGCTCCCAAAAAATGAAATTTCTGCATCAGATTTTGTTTGGTGAAATCTCTGATGTCTCCCACGTCGAATTCGGCCTGAGCTAGATGATTCTGTTAAATCGCTGCAAGACAACTTGTCACTCGACTTTTGTCTTTCTTTTAAAAATGCCAGTACTCCTTTTGGGACGTATCGTTGAACACGCTTAGCGATAAGGTCGTACAAGTCGCGACCTGTGTAGCCTTCGAGATCAGCAACCCGGAGAATGAATGGCGTTCCAAATACTCGTTGGTACCACGGATGAAGCATTGGCTTGTTGCTCAGATCGATTTTTCTTTGACAAATGGCGAGGAATGAATATTTGACGTTCATAGAAACTTCTAGACTTGGCGAAGGTTTTGAGCTGTCCTCCAATTCACATTGGTTTGAGGATTTTTCTTCGCCGGCAAGCTCATCACGTTTACCTGCCAAGTTACTTGCATCCAATTCGTACACAAATAGAATTGGCAGTTCTCCAGTGAGTTTGTCACTTAGTCTCGACATTTCCCAAGAGTTCTTCAAAATCAAAGCAGGCATATGATGTCAGAAAATATATTTTATGTGGAAACACTGGTAATCATGAAACTCACCGGCTGGATATTTGATATGTAACCATTTTCCATCCTTACCACGGCCATATTTCGAACCATTTGTTCGTAAATCTCTTGTTTTCCAGCACATGCGCTATCCTGAACACTTTCAGCGTGATCCGCGTCTTCCTGAATCTCCTTAGCTAAAGAAATAAGAACATCGTGTATAGTCCCACTTAGCCGTCCTTTCAAAGTATATCTTGTAACACTTCCTGATAATTCGTCAAGGGGAAAGTAAATTATCTGCACATGAACATGATCATCTTCAGGTAGCGGAACTTCTATAGAAGAAAAGGGTTCAAATCTAGCGCTTTCGTATTTGCATGCTTTGCATTTAAGGAGGCTTTTGTATTGACCAGTGAAGAGCGCTACAACTATGGACATTTCTCGGTTCAAATGGTTAGTCCACCAGATGTCAGCAAGCTCTTTGTCAGGTCTTCCATCTGAGTCCGGAGCTTCGGTGTATGGCTTTTCAATGATTCTGTTAAGATCCTCAGACAGTCCGGCAAGGAGAAAATTCAGTAATTCCTGAGCATCATGCTGCTCGTTTCCCGCGAAATCCTCGCTCAATCTTCCTAGAGTTTCCTTGAAAGTCTTTGGCGTTATGCAAGGGACGGGAATAGGTAATTGGTGCCTTGCGTTTCCATTTTTCTTTTTTGTAGACGAGCTAGTTGTATTGAAGCGCTTCCATAACGAATTGATCAGAACAGCGCAAACTTGAGCCAACCTTCCTTCGTATCCCAGAGGATTTGTTCTATTTATATCATTGAGATAAGACTTGGAAGTAAAATAATCTCGTAAAATTGGAGAGTGACTAAGACACTGAATGCATGAATTCATGTAACAAGTGTTTCCCATATTGTGAAGGCCTATAACACCGTCACCCATAACTTCATCGGCTAAGGAATCCTGTGCCTTCTTATCTTCACTTTTAATATCATTTTGATCTGATGGCCACAGTCCTTCATCGTTCATGACCTCAAGCACAATCTCAAACTTCTTAAGGATGACATCATCTTCAGTATCAATTATATTTTTGGCTTTCAATTCATGGAAAAATGATCTATTTAAATCTAAAATGTACCGCTCTTCTTTTGAACTTGAACGAATTCGCGATCCAGCCATCCAAAGCCTTCCACGAGAACTATCTACAGATAAACTCTTGCACAATTGACTGCGCAAAAAGTCAAGTTTCTGATGCCTCGATACTGGAAAACACTGCTGAAATGGTCTAGCTTCCCCTCCTGAGATCTCGTCGGAGAGAAGCACAGTGACAAAAATTGGGTACAGTTCAATTTCACATTTTCGCTCACGAATACTTGATGTAGAAATTTGGTTGAACGAAACAACAACACGGGATATGGGAGGTCCGCCATCATGCCAGGACTGTAAGGCACTCCATGCAAGAGGAGGTAGCAACTACGACGATAGCAGCAATATCATATGAGATTGTGAATCTTCTACCTCGATACAGGAATAGCACAGGGTTCATATCTTACCTCAAAATCATACCTTAAACGCAGGCCATGCTTCAGAGCCAAACTACCATTTTCAACCAAAAGGTTCTCATTACATATCTTCCCTATCATCGAGGATTTCGCAGATTCAGTGTACAATTGCCACTCCTTCCACCAAGATAACTCAATAATATACCAAGTTGTGCCATGGGGCCCGCGCTTTGCTTTACTATTTGACGGATACTTATACTTAAAGCGTTGCTTTACCTCTGCTATAATGATTCTCTCACGCATTGGTGATGCAGGTTTTATGCCGAAAATTATAGATCCAATCAGACGCAAGTCTAGCAACAATGGATATACTTTTCGCTCTGTTTGCTCCGTACTCTTATTTGGATCATTGGTGGCTCTAGCCCACGAAATAAAATCTTGAAAAGTTAGACAGGAACAAGGATCTTTCGAGTCTTTACCGACATCCTTAAAAACTTGATCCACAAGGACATCGAGTGAAACTGATTTACTATCGGTGCTAATTCCAACTTGGTGCGAATCGGGCATTAGGCCCAAAAGAGAAGCTGCAGATGCATCAACAATTCCGCTTTCACTGTCAATGACATTGTTCAGATCTGCTACTATGTCTGTGTCTCCTATAGGAGCATCTGCTTGGAATCTAAAAGAAAATTGGTCCAATAATAAAATAATCATTTGAACGATTTGTTCTTTCGACAGGTACCGCTCGTCGATTCTACAAATTGGCGAGAGTCGGATGTTGCTATCATCTAAAGTTTGTGAAGACGGAAGATGTGAAAACATCAAGAATAGATATTCGAATAGAGGGACGTCAGGGTCATCGGAAATAAGTTCGCCCCTGACAGATGCACATCCAAATATTACAACATCAGTTATATCCCAATGGTTCTTTTCAATGGATGCGGCGTTGCACCTTTCTGTTGTTTCCTTGTACATTGCTGAGATCCCCAGATTTTCCAACACGTGAGAATTTTGATTAGAAGATTGCTGTAGAGATCGCTCTTTGGCTTTATAGCATCCGGCGCGAAACAGTAACTGAGACAACTTTTTCGTGAGAAAACCGCCGTGTCCCATATCCTCATCTGATGTCGAAATGGTATGAACAAAAGTATCCTCATCTATGCAATTCCTCGGAAGGTCATTGATTCGAAGAGATTTCGACGGCGTCGCATTCTCATCGGGTTCATCTATGGGTAGATTATGGCCTTCTTCCTCTATAGAGCTACTCTCACTCGAAAGACTGGAACTATCATCATCGTCAATATTATTATCATTGAGCCCGCCATTCTCTTTGCCATCAACATGATCACGAGTAGATGATTTTTCCTTCTCCTCCATTCCTTTGGAAACAATACTTTGAAATCTTCTCTTCACCTCGTACAGATGCATTTGTCCAGGAGACTTCTTTCTCACGGATGAACTTCCAACACCTCCATCTGAAATATCAAAAGTTTCATACAAATTCACAATGTCATTATCCGTCGATGAATTTTGTACAAGATCCAATTTGGCCTTGAGGAGAGTTCCCAAACCAACGCCATTCGGACAACAAGAATACAATTCATCCCAATCCACAGAGAGATACCTTGGCATCAATCCATCAGAAAGACGTACAAACCAATCAATCAAAATGTGTTCTATTCCATTCGGTCCATCCTCGCCATCATACAACACATGAACAGTTTTGGACAAGGACTGTAAAAACTGTGTTTCCTCCAGTTGCATCAAGCGCTTACTCACAACAGTCTTATCACCACCACCACCACCATTACCATTCTCCTTGGTTGTAAACATCCCCTCAAGAACTTGCTTCACTTCCAATTTCTCATTCATGTCTTCTCCATGAATATCCGATAGAAACCTCTGAAGAGTATCTCTAGTCACCACACGCTTCTTTTGGAAAGCATCATATATCCGAAACATTAATTTTCCAATCTGTAGCATACATTCCGACCCAGCCTGCGTAAACTGTATACGCCCATCGACGTCATTCGGCATCAATCCAACCTCATTCCCTTCCAAAAAGAATGTTTTCTGATACCTCTGTACAATGCCCCAATATATAATCAAATCCGGCAATAACAAAATCGTCCTTGCATTGCCATTCTTCCACAACGAATTCGAACCACCACTACCACCACCACCACCACCCGAACTCGATTCCTTCCCATGGACCACATTCGACCCCGATCCCTCCGCCATGGCCCTCGCATACTCCTTCTTCATATAATCCCTCCACTTATCCGGACTATATCCCGATCTCGTCGGCAACGAATTACTCACCTTGACCAACCTCCCCAACAATACCGTAGAGGGAGGACTCGCCAATGCATAAAACACACATTCCATCAATGCCTGATGTCCCCTCAAACCCATATGAGGCGCAATACAATTCGGAAAGACAATTCCCGATTTGAGAAAGGACACCTTGTCCAATCCCATGAGGGGGAAGGGTATTCTCGAATTTAAAAGTTGGTTATTTTGCTGATCTTGTATAGAAATGTTGGTGTAGTACGATGGTGTGGGGGGTAGATTGAGCATGCGATGCCATGCCATTGCACACCAGGAGGGCACACGTTCTCGTGATCCATGGATGGAGTTTTGGGGAGGAGAAAAGTCGTGTTGTAGGGCGTGGGTGAATAGGTCAATCCAATAAGATTCGTATTCTGTTTCTTGATCATGGAATAACGGGGAAAAATTATCAAAGTTTATTTCCTTTCCGAATCGTTGCTGTCGGCTCTTTTCCGTGTGGGTTGTCGGACTGCTACTAGCAGTTGTAGCAGCACTACTGCTACTAATACTGCTACTGACACTGGAAGAATTCGAAAAGGACGAATCCTTGGAGGATCGTTTTGCATCATGCGACGGTAACACAGATGCCGTATATCTCAAAAATAATTTCACTAGCGATCGTACCACAGTCTCTCCTAATATCTCACATGCTTCATGAGCCGTAAGAATATGAGACAAACTCGATATCGCATAAAGCGGAAGATCGAGGAGGGAGGAACTGCCCTTGTCCTTGTCGTCCTGATTATTATTTCGATTCGAATTCAATCGATTCCCAGCGCCATTGTCGTTGCTGTTGTTATTATTGCTGCTGCTGGATGACGCCTTGAACATTTTTCGATTGGATTTTGGCATGGTTGGTCTTTCTGTCTTTCTGTCTGTCTGTCTCTCGTTCGCCTCTCTCTTAAGTATTCGTCGTCGTCGTCGCGTGAGGGAAATGGATGTACAGAGGAGGGTGGTACGGTACAGTGTAGCAATGGAGAGGAATAGTAAGTAATTATAGCAGTGTGTATTTTTGTCGCGTAGATCCCGAGGAGGATGAGAGACAAAGACCTTGTCTTTCTTTACTTGATTGACTGACTGACTGACTGGCTGGCTGACTTGCTTGAAATAAGAAGAAATATCCCCCCGATGAAGAATAGACAAGAGTAATTATGAAAGATGAATGAAGCAAAAGAGAGAGAGTAAAGAAAGAAACAATTAAATATGTCAATACATGTGTGTTTGTTTGTTTGTTTGGTGACAGAGCGGTAAAAGTGTTGAGGGAGAGGAGATCAAAGAAGATACACACCAAGAGCTACTGTACCGGTACATTACTCGCTCTCTAGATAGAGCTCTCTCTCTACTCTACTAGTAGTATAGTACCCACCACACGTACCGCTGTACTGTCTCCCCCCCTCAGCGAAGAGGTTTACACGATTCACAAGGTGGGGTTGTAACTCAACGATAAAACAATACAGTCCAGGATACAGAACATTTTGTCATTTCCGTTACTAAACGTACAGAGTGTTTGTTCACAGCACACAAAATACACCTAAAAAAAATCATCACATCCCGCCCTCGCCGTCTCGCACTCAAGCAAACCAACAAAACCCCATATTGGTATTGATTTTTCACTGTCAACTTTGAAACAACAAACGCTCAACCAACCAACCAACCAACCAACCAACCAACCAACCAACCAACCAACCAACCAACCAACCAACCAACCAACCAAACAAACTACCAACCAAACAAACAGAACAGGCATCCATCCATTATCATCGCCCAGTATGCTCAACAGTGTCATGGAATCATCCCTGTTGGACCATGACGAGTTCCTATTGTCATCCACTAGGGGGGCGGCAAATGCTTCCTCTACTACTAGTACTAGTACTAGTACTAACATTAGTACTACCAACAACCAGAGCAACACAACACAGGATTCCAGCAACAGTGGTAGACGAAGCAGATCAAGTAGGACAAGAACAGGCCGAACGTATCCAATTGTAGAGGTTGTGGCCCCGGAATCTCTAAGTGAAGGATATACCTTTGATGTGGAGGTAAATCATGAAATTCTTTCCGTGGTGGTGGTAAGTTTTTTAATTACTACAGTATTGCCGCAATTCATATTTGGACAACGGTTGTCATTGTGTACTGTACTGTATTGTAATGTACCGATGACGATGATGATGAATCTCATTTTTATTTTAATTATTTTTTGTTTTATTTGAAATATTGATACAATTCAATACAACAACACAATTCAATTGCAATGCAATGCAATGCAAACTTTGAATACCACCACCCAAAACCTCTTTCCGTTGAATGACAGCCTCATGGTGGAGTGACAAAAGGACAAACCTTTCGAGGACAGACCATGGCTCAAATTCAAAATGATCGAAGTGTATTGCGTATACCCATGGGTGGATGGAAGGATGGATTGTTTGATTTTTGTCGTTTTGGACCCTTTCATCCATCCCTTGTTTGTGCATCTTGTTGTCCATTGGGTAAGTGCATTCGTGGATGGGTTGTTGGTTGTCACTGTGTACATGTATGTTTTGAATGCTTTTTATGCTACACACAAACGACCATCAAGGAGCCAAGTATGAACCAGTAACATTCAATGTTTCTTTGTTTTTTTTTAAACTGTTTGTTACAGTGGCACTTGGACAAATTTACACTCGTCTCAATCTCAATTGGTACGGTGCACCCAACCAGGACAATGCATCAGCTACATCATCATCATCATCTGTATCTACTGCAGGGACACATCCCTCCTCCTCTCGTGCTTTTAAAATCATGGTCCTATTCAGCATCTCATGGGGATTCCTCGTAAGATCCATGTTCCAACAACAATTCTTGATCCACCTATCCAACCTCTTGTTTCTCTTTTTAACTGCCATTCTCATTGGTAAGACAAGAACATACATGAGACGTCGATATGACATACAGGCGACATTTGTGGAAGAACTCATGGAAAGGGGCGCATGTCGACATCATTGGGAGGATTCGATACCGGTGGGGTGTGATGTGGTGGAAGATTATTGTGTGAGTTGTTTTTGTGCTCCGTGCAGTGTGAGTCAGATGAGTCGGCATACGGCTCCTTATGAGACTTATGAGGGGAGTTGTTTTAGTTCGAGTGGTATGCCACCTCATGCTCCAGTAATGTTTTAGGATGGATTGAAGGATGGAAGAACGGAAAGATTGGGTGCTGTTTTGATGGCTGTTTATGGCTTGACCATGTTGAATTGAATGTTTTACGGATATATATACACATATATAGCACACTAATACCTACTACGCACAACGATGAATGAAGTATTTAACCATCACTCGGTTATCTCCTTCAGTATAGTATAGTAATATAGCTAGAGAGATAGTGTGTGTTCACTTAATAAACATTGAGAAGCTCTCCATGAACGTACTGTAGTGAATTGTGACTTGCTATAAGTTTTTTCTGTCATTCAATACATTCACCACATGATGCATTCCTTCCCCTCCAAAAACAATATGATTCATGTCATTCTCATAGTCTTCATCATCGTCATCATCGTAGTAGTCATCTTCATCTTCCTCCTCGTAATCATGTGTTTGAATAGGACACTTCGCAATACCTGCCATGGGCTGCAGGATCGACGAGCCCTACCACGACCACCATCCAACACCGCCTCATCATCCTCCATCAACAATACCCGATGCTGTTGTTGAATCTTGGGATGGCGTAATGGATTGGATTTTTTTATGGCTGTTGGTTGACAATGTTGGTTGGAGTGGATATTTTACGGATATATGCAAATAAAACGCACAAAGATTAATTAATAAGTTAACCATTACTGTACTTGGTCGCCTCCTACACAGCATAGTAGCTTGAGAAACGTTCAACATTTAAAAATTGACAAACTCTCCACGAATGCAGTGACTTCCTACAAAAATCAATATTCACCATGATACATTCCTTCCCCTCCAAAAAGAACGTGATGCATTTCATCCTCATAATCCTCCTCATCGTAGTAGTAATCTTCATCCTCATAGTTCTCGTAATCATATGCTGTTGAAACAGGAGGCTTCGAGATGGCTCCTTTTGCTGCTGCTATCGTTGTCATCGTCGCACCCGTTGCCGTAGATGAGACACCACCACCGCCACCACTACCTCCCGAAAAACGCCCCCCCAATCGATCCATACCACGACCACCATCCAACACCACATCATCATCCTCCATCAGCAATACCCGATGCTGTTGTTGAATCTTACCCGCCCTGCAAAAATCCAATTGAGACGCAGCTTCAAACATGCGTCTTTCCAAACCGGTCAACAAGACTTGATTCTGTTCCAAGTATTGAAGTTGCATTTGTAACGCACCTGCTCCAATGTAATCCTTGATGGATGCACGTTGTTCCATTTCTTGACGTTTGGATGCAATTTTCGATGCGACGGTGCCATGTTTTTCCATGTAGGATATTTCCAATTGGAAACGACCGGCTGCAATGTAGTCTTTTTGAATGGCGGCTTGTTCCATGAGAGATTGTAGTCGTGAAATGGCATTGTTGTTGTTGTTGTTGTTGCTGTTATCGCTGTGGCCATGGTTGTCCAAAAGAAGGTTCTCTTGCCGAGGAACGATGGCAGTGGTGGCAGTAACCGCGGTTGAGGTTGCATCGGCTGGTTCTTGATCCAAAAAAGCAGGACGATCCAATTTCGATACAGCCTCTCGAAGCTGCTGGACAAACTTGTCAAGTTTGTACTTGGGATGAGAATGTGTATTCCATGCCTTGGCCCACGTTTGTGCAATTTCCACAATGTCTTGTCGGTGATGATAAAAATGAGCCTGCAGAATGTCTTGAAAGCACTCAAGGTACTTGTACTTGGCAGCAGGAGGACTGTTGCTACTACCACTGTTACTGCCATTCACCATTAGGATATGGTCCAACATGGCATACCGTAACGTCCCTTCCCGAATCTTATCTTCAAACACCCTGACATGCGCAGGAACCTTTTTTGTCTCCTCCCCACTACCACCACCATTACTACTAACACTCTTTTGTCCCTCCCAACCACCATGACCAGGCTCCAAATAATACGGATGCTCCGCTCCCAAAATCAAAGCTTGAATACTCATCAACACTTGCAAAATCGTCGATTGGCCCTTATTCCACTTGGGACCCTCCCACGTATTCAACAGAGACAAACATACTGTCCCATTGGCATACAAATTAGGTGAAAACCTCACCGTACCCTGTCCCGTCGTCAACAATTTCATGACAGGTGGCGAATTTGGATAGTTGTGGGGCACGTACAAATCAAAACAAAAGAGTCCAAGACTGTAGGGCGTGTCGTGAGGTCCGGTCATGAGGATGCGCATGTATTGTGGTGCATCCTCGTCAAAACGTACGTAAATGGCCGGTGGAGAGGCGGGGAGGGATTCTTGCAGGTTGGACAGTTCGGATATGAGGTGGCGTAAATAATTGTGGCGGGTGGTTTTGCTGTTGTTGGAGGTACTGCTGGTTCTACTGGTGGTTGCTTGAAATTTGTTGCAAAAGACGGATGTTTCTTCAATGTTGCTGGCAGGGCAACATCGTGGGAATTGCTTCAGGATCTTTTCCCATGATGAAGAAGAAGAAGAGCAAGAGGAGCAAGAGGACTGCTGCTGCTGCTGCTGCTGCTCATGATGGTGGTCAACGTTAAGAGGAGTTGGTTTTGTCTGCCGATCATCGTCGTCATTGTCTGGTTGTAAATTTGCTTCCGCATGCGATCGTTTCTTGCTGCTGTTATTGACACTGTTATTGTGGTTGTTACCAATACTACTACCGCAATCATTATTACTCTTTGTGTTTTGATTAGAGCTTTGCTGACTCGTATTCACGAGAGAGTTCGAATTATTTTCAGGAGGAGTCGGAGGAAAGAAGATCTCTCTTAATTCTTTCACAGTTTTCCCCTTCACGCTGACGCTAACGGCCAGACAAGTCAGGTCTAAAAGAGGTTTGATATTTAAATAATTTGCCGCGGCGACGAGTTGAAACATAATTTCTCTATCTACCTCGCAATATCGTACATACCACTCCGGCCTCACAATGGTGTCAATAGTTTCACCTTGCAAAGGCGTTTCAATCTTTTCCATTGGCTCTTCTTGATAGTGTGTACAGTAATCGACTACTTTTTGTAAAATATCACCCGACACTTTGGGGCAGGGGAATTCATTTTCAATTTCATCATCGTCGTCGTCGTCGTTGTTGATTTGACCAGCAATCACGGCAGACATACGAGCCACTGCCATGGAAACTTGGATTCGTCTCCCATCGCTGCTAATCTACGGCGAGATCCGAGATCATGGGTACAAAGAGAAGTAATGAATGATTGAAGTAAAGTAAAGGAATAATTAAAAACGATAAGAAATATTTTCTCAACATCTAGTCCCCACACAGCGCATTCTTAAAATGGTTGTTGCAATACATTTTTACTGGCGAAATAAACTTACCAAGGTTAGTTTCTGTTCATTCGACATGTCTCTGAAAGTTTGCAAAGAAGCGAACTAAGAAAACTCTAATGATGGATCGAATTGTTGACTACACAAACAACAGAAGCCTTCTCCGTCCAAAGGAAGCACCCCCTTCAGTGACCCACGGGGGGGGGTAGTATACCAGCCAAAAAACACGTACAGTACACACTTCTTTGCCATTATTTTATTATACTGTATATTTTATACGAGACTTTTACATGCCTTCTCTTGTTTTCTTTGCCATGAGCCATGACGGCTTCATTTTTTGTGTCTCTATTCTGTCTTGACAGTCCGTAGTCCGTCCCTCATTCTGATTCTGCTACCTGCCTCTCTCAAATACCATCAACCAGCAGCCAACAGCAGCAGCAGCAGCAGCAGCAGCAGCAGCAGCAGCAGCAGCAGCAGCAGCATGACACCACTCCCTCCTTTCTCCAATCCCATCACAACAGCTAGTAGTACTAGTACTAGTAGTTGTTGTAACAACACCAACAATACCTTCGCATTGACACTGCATCTAGTCCGTCACGCCGAAACAGTCGCCAACTGTCAAGGGATTGTCTTGGGTCAATCGGATTCACCCCTGACTTGCAAGGGTATCCAACAAGCCCAAGCAGCTAGAGTGGGAGTGGATTGTTCGTATTGGAAAGTCTTTTCTTCGGATTTGGGACGGTGTGTTCATACTGCAAGGTTGATGGTTGGTTTGCTGGATGATCATCAAGGTGTAGGTGATGATGATGATGATGAAAATGATAAAGAGATCAAACATTCTGTTTTTCGAATGACATTCATTCAAGACAAGAGATTGAGAGAAAGAGCCAAGGGAATTCGAGAGGGTCGAAGTAAGTTCTTATCTCTGGAAGAAATACAACAATTGCTCCTGAAGGAGGAGGAGGAGGAAAAGGAGAAGAAGGAAGAGAAGGCACGAAAACAACAAGAACAGGATCATGTCTTGGACGAAGAGACAGAGATGCAAGTCCTGCAACGATTTCAAAATTGGTTGGAAGAAATAATACAAGATGCTTACCAACATCATCTTTGGGAGCAGACCATGGGAAGACGACAAGAAGAAGGAGATTGTGATACTACGAGTAATAATACCAATACCAATACCTATACGAATACCAATACAAATAGTCATGATACCAAGCATTCACATCCTCCGTATCAAGGTTCCTTTCATGTTTTGGCAGTGACTCATTCTGGTACATTAAGAATTGTGTTGGAACGACTGGTGGGGAGTCAAATTCCAAGAAACGCAAGGAGGGAAGAAAAACAACAAGTAAAAGAGGTACTAGTAGCAAGAAAAGGGATGGAATGTCAGTATATGGTGGCTGAGAGTGGTGGTACGGAAAAGATGAATCAAAATGATCAAAAGGGTCGATTGGTGATTCCCAATACGTCCAAGACTGTGATTCAGTTCACAAAATGTAGTGGCAAGAAGGATGTGGATTCAGCAGCAGCATCAGGAGGAGTAGGAGTAGGAGGGGAGGTAGTATTGTTGGGTTCATCATGGTGGAATGCAACATTGTTGGATTATACCAATGTGTCTCATTTGAAAAATGAAGAATAGTAGTATCTTGCTTGCTTGCTTGCCTATCTTCATGGAGGCTCTGGTCTCAAGTGATCAACGATGCTTGAGGGTTGGTATTGGATTGGTACATCAGTACTGTACTCATTCTTCAAATGAGTGACGTGCAAACTGCACTTCGCAACACTATCATTCCAGAATAGTATTGTTTCGAAACAAATAATATGGATGCATGTTTGTTCCATTCATTATTATATTCAATAAAATAAATAATACAAACAATTACTTCCAACAGTAGAATACTTGTAGATTTATGGATCGTAAGTACAGGCGGCATGATACTGGCATGATACAGCACTAACTTGCTGTGCTACGCACTACAGCACTGTATGTAATGGTGTAATTATTTTTTAGTCATTTTTTTTGTTTAGTATCATATCTTCTTCGTTGCGAAAAATGGCTGTAAAGTTCAGGAACTTGCAGCAGGGCCTAAAGCGGTCCGATTTCTTGTTGGGACTGGTAATGTGCCTAATGTTAATGTGTTACCGTTGCTACTTTGTGACTACTGCAAATGATTTGTTCAACGATGCTACCATGGGCACCATGACGAAGTCGTCCTCACTAGCAGCAGGAGCACCCACAGACGATCATGATCTCCCTCCTACATTCAACAGGACATTACCTGAATTTGCAAGATACCCATCCACGGGCAGCATGTGTCACACAATCTCTTCCATGGTAAAGCACTATTGTGCCAGGACTCATTTGCCGCCTGCCAAATGTCAGATGCACAATGTCGATCCCTTCTCGCCACCGGCGCAAGTACAAGTAATAGTAAACAATGCAGCGGCAGGACCTACTAGTACTACTACTAGTGGCACTCATAACAGATCTGCATGAAAGACTCTTTGGTTTTCGGGTATACACGAGCATGACTCCTGCGAGTACAAGAAATTGTATGCAGCAGCCTTGAATTCTGCCATGCACAATGCAAGAGATGTTCTTCAACCTGTCACATCTTGCTTGGACAGAAAGGAACTCCGTTTGAAAACTCAACCGACCACTCCAAGTTTGGCAACTGGGCAAAAGAAAAAGGTGCCATTGTAATAAATGTCCCATTTTTATCCTTTCAGCAACACGTGGATAAAAAGTACAGAGACAATTTAAACATACAAGGTGCCTTTTTACGTTTGGAAATTCCAAGAATGATCAAAGAGCATAACATACTGAAAATGCCAGACATTTGTCCACACTATGTGTTGTATACAGATGTGGATGTTTTATTCCCAAACAAACTCGTTCATGAGGATATTCAAATATTAAAGGACACCTTGTCAACATCGGACAGCAGTGCATATGTCATGTATGGTCGTGAATTCTCCAAGGATCCTCACATTATTAACACTGGAGTGATGATGTTGCACGTGGAAAAGTTTGGCCATCTCTTACCCAAAATACTTCAACTTGCCGATAAGAAAGACTACGACACAGCCGATCAAGGCATGATCAACAATTACTTTACACAAAATCAAACAACCAGGAGGGAAAGGATTCTACTACCAATCCATTACAACTGGAAATCTTACTGGAAGCTTGAACCAAGCTCCTTTCATGACATCAAAATTTATCATCATCATGGTCCCAAACCAGGAAAATGCCTTGAAATAATGGCAGATTGCAATGTTAACTTGATTGGGACATTGAGTCAACAATACAAGCCTTATGCAGAACACATCCGACAAGGAATTTGTTGTGATGCAGGAAGAACAGCAAGGTGGGCCTTGGATGCTTTTCATGCACTTGCTGCAGATACTTCACATGTTTGCTGAAGGAGGAATGAAGGAGTGATTGAATGCACAATAATTTGACTGTGTGGTAGCTAACCCATTCTGCATGACGGTGGATCACTCAAGTTTCTTGATGTTGATTTATGCAGCCATATATATGAACCAAACTTCAACAACAATGGCAGACAGCAAGGAGGACCAATCGAATGAGATCACGCCAGCAGTCCACGCATGCAGTCAGTTTCAGCGATGGAGGAGGACGAGTAGAGGCTATGTGATGTTTTGTCTTGGTCATCATCATGGATGGTGGAATAAAAACAACCTTTATTGGACGATTTCCAAGAAACGCAAGGAGGGAAGAAAAACAACAAGTAAAAGAGGTACTAGTAGCAGGAAAAGGGATGGAATGTCAGTATATGGTGGCTGAGAGTGGTGGTACGGAAAAGATGAATCAAAATGATCAAAAGGGTCGATTGGTGATTCCCAATACGTCCAAGACTGTGATTCAGTTCACAAAATGTAGTTGCAAGAAGGATGTGGATTCAGCAGCAGCATCAGGAGGAGTAAGGGGGGAGGTAGTATTGTTGGGTTCATCATGGTGGAATGCAACTACTTAAGCCGTAGCTTAGCAATGATGAATGATAAACAATCTTACACAATATACAGTATGTATGGCATGGAAGCTGAGAACAGTTACAGTAACAAACAGATGCTCATGACTCATGGTGCTACTACTTATAAATGTTTTAAAAAAACTTTGAACCTTGTTCTGTTCTAATCTACCACCGGTGGGTACCCTACCACCGGGTGGTACTTACAGGTCTATTCGCAACAGATTCGTAACAGAGTGCACACGTACCGTAGTAGGGTACCACCCTGCATTATGATTATGGTGGGACGAAGCACATTATTTGAAGCACTTTGTACGGTACTGATGAATCAAATACCAAAGTTTCAATGTCCAATGTCCAATGAATAAATGCCCATACTTAATGTACTCAACTCAATTTTATTATGAATTTATTCAACTGGATTCGACCAACCATCATTTTACAGTCATCATTCCATGTCGTCCAAAATATCTTTTTCCGCCAGCAGCAGCACATGCTGGTGGCATTTGCATTTTCTCCAGCAGCAGTTGAGTCTTTAGCACCAATTGTCCTTGATCGATTCCAAGCAAGGCCCTTTTGTGATCAACAAAGAATCCAAGCTTTGTCGTCAATGAAATCGAATGGTCGCGGAGGTTCGTTTGTTCGATTGTGGAGTCATACGGTGGATGATAACAGTAGCAGTATCAGTAGCAGTAGCAGCATTGACCTGAATGAATCATCACAAGAAGCACATGGTCGTCGTAGTCGTCAAGTGGTTGACAATGATGATTGGTTTGTGACAGGTACAAACGATGACGATGATAAAGAAGATGAGAATGACGTCGTCGATGAAGACGATCAAGAAGCATACAACGACCGCAAAGACCTCATGGAAGAAACAGAATTAGAAAGTGATATCCAACCAGGCTCCTTACAACAAACCAAAAATCCCCACACATTGCAGCGATATAACATCCTCCTCGCCTCCATCGAAAAGGCATTGGAAAATAACCGTAGAAAGAAAGAAGCTCTTCAAAAAGAACTTGACAAGGCCAAATCACTCGAAGATACCATGAAACGAGCCAATCTCATAATATCCAACCTCTACCAACTCCCACCGGGGACCCAATCGGCCATTGTCCAAGATTGGGATGTGCAGGAAGAGGGGGGAATGGATGTAGAATTGGTCTTGAGTGACAAGTATGCCACGGCACAAGAAGAGGCAGATGCTCTCTTTGCAGCAGCAAGAAAGATGAAGCGTGGGAGTGCGGTAGTGGGAGAGTTGATTGTGGAAACAGAGGAATGTTTGAGAGTGTTGAAGGAAGCCAAGATGGATTTGGTACATGTGTTTGGTCAAGGTGATGAAAATGTGGATGTGGATGTGGATATGGACGTGGATGTGGAGGACTATCTGTCCATGATTTTGAATCGTTTGGAACGATCTCGTAAACAAACTGGGTTTTATCTATTACCACCATCTATTGATGGTACCTCCCAAAGGAAAAACAACCACCGCAACAACCACAACCATAAAAACACATCCAATACTAGAACACAACATCATCAACAAACACACAACTGTCGCAAATTCCGTTCTCCAGGAGGATGCATTGTCCTCGTGGGAAGAAACAGACGTGACAACGAAGCCATTTGCTTCCAAATCGCCAAAGGAGACGATATATGGATGCACGCCCGTGGATGTCCTGGCGCCCACGTCCTCCTCCAAGTCCGACGTGGGAGTCCCAAACCAACACCACAAGATTTGCAATTTGCTGCCAATCTTGCCGCATTCTACAGTGAATTCCGTACAGAACGCAAGGCCGATGTGACATTGGCGTCTCCCAAACATATTTTGAAACCAAGGGGGGCGCCATTGGGTGCAGTGAAGATACGGCAGGAGATGAATAGTTGGATTGGATTTCCGGAGGATGTGGATGAGGAAATCAAGGTGGCGAGGGAGAGTAGTGGTGTAGTTTCTTCGTGGGATGAATCGACTGGGTTGAGGAGTTTGGGAGGTAAGGCCAAGAATAAAAAAAGGACAAGGGAGAATGTGAAACAAAGGATTGCCAAGAAAAGAGCGGAGAAACGTGCCAAAAAGAAACGAAGGAATGAGGTGGAGGTGGATTCGTCGAATGATGTTTGGTGATGTGTCTGTCATCAGGGGATGAGAAGACTACAGTAGTACTACAGTAGTAGTATAGATGAGAGGAATAGAGAATAGAATAGATTTCATTTTGTTTTTTATTTCTTTTTACTTGGTTAGACATTTTCTTCATAATTCATAATTTTGAATATAACAACAATAAATACTCTGACATGAATACATTCTTGTCTTTTTGCAAATTACAACCATACACATCGTTTTCAAAAATAATACAATCATCCAACTCCATCATGTCCTCCTTAATCCTGATCCCCCCCTGGGTCCACGAGTGGGAGTAAACTTATATCTTGACACTGGACCAATCAAAGTACCCTCGGCATCGTACAATTTCCCATTCACTCGATATGCATCCTTTTCATCTTGAGGACAGGCCAAAAGACAAAGTCCAAACAAACCAAAGCACAAACAGCCCAAGCAGGCCAGGGCAGTGGTCTTATTCCCCACGTACTCCATGACACCCCACTGTCCTCCATCCGGACAATTACCGGGAGGATTGGACGTGGACGTGGGCGCAGAAGAAGAAGGCACTTGTTCACCAACGAGTACAATCTGTGATGATGCAGGGACGCCAGGTACATCATTGATGATTTGTGCTTCTGCGGCGTAGGCATAGGCGAATTGATCTTGTTTGCTGCTGTTATAACCAGCACCAGCAGTACTACTGGCGGCATTGACGTTGATTTCAGGTTCAGTTGCTGGTTGAGCCAGGACAGCATCAGCGGTGGGAACACTGGGCGGTGGATTATTGCCGCCGCTGCTGCTACTGGTGTGATTATTATAATTAGCGAGTGTCATGATGATTGCTTGCTTTTTGTATTGTGATGCTTGCTTGCTGCTGTTACCGCTTTCTGTCTTTTTGTTTTCTTTTATGTCACTTCTTGCGATGCAGTGCAGTAAAGATTATTAGTATTTGTTGTTTGCTGTTTAATTTTTTTCAAAGAAACAACTCTTGGAAGGTTTTGAGATCTTTTTAGACAATGCAAGATTTCACAAAAGAACACTCAATCAAACAAGAAGGAAACGGAAGTTGTCGTAATTGTTCAGTGTTTTGTGATTTGATGAATTTTGTGAACTGTCAACTGTCCTTACTACCACACTGTATTATTTTTTTGACCCGCTCAATCGCAACGTGACGGATGAACACAAGAACCAAGAACAGTTCCATGAGCATCCAAAGTGTCCTTTTCCACGAATCCCTGTCGTACATTCAGTCGTATCTTGATTGGACGAATTACCCCCCGCAAGAAGACGCCCCCCCAATGACCGGAAAATAAAAAATAAGTTAAAAACAACAACAACAGAAAACAACGGCCATGCAGTGACCCGGCATGATGCAGCTGGATGCAACCCGCCCCAGAACTGTCATAACTTGTTTCAGAGAGAAACTACACTCATAATAAGTAGAAAAGTGGAACTAGTATGTTATCGGAGTCATCATGCTGCAACAATTGATATGGAGAAAATGATATAAAAATCGTAGAGTTGAAAATTATGAACTTAGTTTAAGTGTAGTTACTGATAGTATTAATCCTAATCCATTTGCCAATGCTCACACCAGAGCAAATTCATTCTTGTTTCTTGAAGAATGCCTGCATCAAGTTTGATGATGAAAGTCCTATTGGTTCTAGACATATCCGTATCCATGATCTGGATGCTACTTTAGAATCAGTAGTGAGGGAACATACTTCATCCCCCTTCATTCATACTTCTAGTTCTAGATAAGAAATGTTTACTATATTTTAATTTAGCTGGCCATAATGGATCTATATGTAGAACTGCACTATCCCACTGTAGCATTCCGCCCCCCTCCAAATGGACTTGCTTGTAGTTATTCAGGTGGTTCTCCAAAGTGTGATGTTAGTAGCCATTGGATATTGATCCTTTCATCTTTTTGTGTAGCAGCAGTTCCATCCTGAATGTCTAAAGTGCCATTTGTATAAACTGCCACTACTCTAAATGACCCTTTATGTTCCCATTCATACTTTCTAGTTATTCCATTTTGAAATATATAGACATACTCTCCTGGTTGATGGCCATGAGGCACTCTGCCTCTTTTTCCACTTGAACTTGTTTTTGGTTGGAAATAGTCAGCATTCAATCTACTAAGTGCATAATCATAGTGTTAACCAATATATCTTGTCCAAACACCAGCTGTGCTGGGGTTGCTCCCAAGGGGCTATGATGGAGACTACATATAGCCCATAAAATGTTTGCCAACTTTTCTCCCCATAGATCTGTGAGATGAAAGAATTGATGCTTCAAGCAAGTCTTGGGTTTGCATCATGTTATGTACAGCTTGATGTATTCTCTCCACAGGTGCATTGGCCTGGCTTGTAGTAGGTTCTTTACTGTTGTGTTCTTTGTCATAATGTCATAGTCTTATAATAGGGGTATGAAGTCTTTTTGAATTCCACTCTATTGTCAAAGATGACCTGTCTACTAGGTCTAGGATACCTAGTACTTAAGCACACTTGTTGCTGGTTGAAGAGTCTAGAGATTCTTGCTGAGGATTTGTCCAAGGTCCTGCATTCCAAAATTTTCTACAGATACTATGCATCTTCTTCTTTGCTCTTGTTCACCATTGTCTCAAGGGTGCAATAGCTAATCCATGTATGGTACTTCTACAATCTCAAACCAGCATCCTCTGGCCAGTTCTATGAATTTCATTGCACATAGGGCGAGGTCTCTCTTCTACTAAATAGAACCATCCGGTTGCCACTTTCTTGTCAGTATCTTATATGGTCCTATGAGATTAACATTTACTGAGTCCCATGGAGTGAGTTGATCAACACCCTTAGGTAAAAGATGACCATACTTCTTATTCACTCCTTTTCTTGAACTTGCTTCTGAAAAGAAGTGAGGCACTTGTTCTTAACGTTGCACCATTTATTTGCTTGGTACACTAAGCCTGGCCACCTGCAGGTAGTTCTAATTGGCTGTGTTGTTTGGCTAGCCTACTATCACCCCCTGGGTGACATAGATAATGATGATATCACTTTAATGTAGCTGATCTCAACCTTTCAATGACATACTGTTTGTTTCTGTAGGTCCAAAGTCTTACATTATCACATGTGGTCCAACCATACTAGTTAGATTCTTTGTTTTGTAATATGTCTCTTTGTAATTTCTTCTTGTTGCAATTCAATTCCACCTCTTGTGCACTCTTCAAGCATTAAATCTCAAGCAGGAATCCTTCTATTTCTTCACCCTCAAGGTTTAGCAGTTCTTCTAAACAAATACTCTTGCATTCACTTGATCTACTACTCTAGGGAGGAGTCTACTACTGAGGATAGCATTGGCTACTACAACATGATTACTAGCTTTGCACTTAATGCGCTCGACCTTCTTGACGTATTTTAGAAAAATCTTAAAACATTTCATGATCTCCTTCAATCCAATCAAGAGTCTTGCAGGCTTCCTTAAATCTATATATTCACTAAACCTTCCAAACCTTGTTGCCCAGTAAACAAAGGTACCTCTGCTTTGAACTTCAACCCATCAGGATCTGTATGCAACCTGCATTTCAACCATCTTATAACAAGTTGTAGAGGATGTGTATACACAATGGCACAACTTGCTGATAATGGAAAAGAGATAAAACTGAAGAAAGAGGAAAAAAATAAAGATTGGAAAGAAAGAATGGATGCGAATCGATGCGAACATTTCAACGCGATCCAGAGGCTTATGTGACGACGCTTATTACTTCACAGAGAGGTACGTACCCCTGGGGTACAGTACCGTAGTAGGGTGAACCACCACAAAGGGGGCACAAGCACAAGGCACGCAATACGCCAAATACCTAATCCACCTCTCTCACTCATCATGGTTACTAACTACTGTAATTCGTAATTCCATTGAATGAATGAATGAATGAATGAATGAATGAATGAATGAATGAATGAATGAATGAATCAATCAATCATGAACACTAGCAGCAGTGCGGACCTCCACTATCCAAACCTTGAACATTGTGACATTATACCCGGAGCCGCTTCCACGAATAAAAACGCTCCTCCCAATGTCACCCTATCCTCGGAATGTCTCGAAGCCATGGCTGCACCCCTGCCCGACTTGTATGATTTTTATATCGGTGAGTACAGTTTTTTGTTTTATACCTACTTATTTTATTTTCATTGCGCCGTCATGTCGCATCATCCATTCATTCATTCACTCATTGACTCAAAAATCTATACTGTGCTGCCTAAAGAAAAAGAAATACAAAGGAACATGAAACAAAAAGAAGGAGGAGATCCTACGGAATTATTATCATCGATTGCTTCGAATAGTAAAAAAGACGTGACGGAAAACTTCAGTTTGTTTCAAAGAGAGGCCTTTAAAAAGATGAAATCCATCACGGATGCGTCGGATGATGTTTGTGTGACACTTTTGTCCAAGACGGGTTTCAAGTTGAATGATTCGATTGAATTGTTTTACAGAGGAGAGCGATGAGCTGAACGATAGAGGAATGAATGGCATTGAATTACTACTAGCATATACATGTATATATATACACAACACATATACTAGTTACATGTACATTATCATTTCTACTACTTGTTCCTTTATCAGTCCTTGTTTTTTTTTAAATTACAGCAATGTATTACCAAAAGAAAACCATTCATAAATGTTACTTGGAGCGTTCCACCATCCCCATGCCGTATGAGTCCAACTCTGATCACTCAAGGACACATCCCACAGGGGATACTCCCATCCCCTCTTTTGTTTGTAAATCTCTGTCAAGGCATCTAAACACATGGATCGTTTCTCCATGTGTCCACTTGGAGCCAGACTCCCTCCACTGGTGGAGATGCCATTGAACAATCCCTCATCTTGAATTTTACCATGAACGTACACTGGACAATCCACACAATACGAATAGGATTCTTGTTCTTCTTCTTGCTCTTGGTCCTCATCACCACCCTGTTCTTCTTTCCCTACATATCTTTGTTTGGCATACCGTGCCACCAAAAATGCCATGGCAATATCCTCACAATTCTTATGTTGATCCACATACTCCAAAACCTCTCTTGGATTCTCCTCCTCATTGTGATAAAGTTCCAAATACCTTTTGTGAAAAAAACTCGCCTTGGTCAGAATAATATTAAATTTACGACGACTGTACACCACCGGCCAGGTATGATAGACCCTTTCCGTCTTGGATTGTTGAAAGAACCAATTGGGATTCAGTTTGGGTGAGGCAAGACGGGGATAAAATCCCACCAGGGCCGAGGGGTGATAGGTCCATGCTTGAAATCCTTCCCACATGGATGAACAGTCGACTCGTACATCGTCATCCACCATGAAAACGGCCTCAATCGGAGAGGAAGAAATGGCAGTGTTGCCGTTGGCATTGCCGTTGGAATGGTCCATCATCCCTAATTCTTCAATGGGCAAAAAGCGACTATTGAGAGAATCCTTGGGGACACGGATGAATTGCACCCTGGGAGCAGACCCCGACGACTGTCCTCCATAATGAGGCACAATGTCCTCGGGCCGTGGGGGGACTTTGTCCACCTCGGCCCAAACCACATATACCTTGGCAATTTTCGAACGAGGATCGTTTCTTCCACAAGTATTCACCCA
The DNA here is from genome assembly GCA_019693545.1 of Chaetoceros muelleri. Taxonomy (NCBI): domain Eukaryota; phylum Bacillariophyta; class Thalassiosirophyceae; order Chaetocerotales; family Chaetocerotaceae; genus Chaetoceros; species Chaetoceros muelleri. Next base: position 8,653 of record JAAMXU010000333.1, on the reverse strand, counting down.
ATGATCGAGGGATGATTGGAGCATATCGGGACGTCGAAAGGTATTGATTACAACGGCAAAGGAGGTGGATTGAGACTTATAGGGTTGTGTGACGGAACGGTATTGGGGTAGGGACAGCTCCTGGGGGGAGAGGATTATTGTGTCTGCTGTGCGGCGGCCCTGTTGACGACGACGACGACGAAGCTGTTCATCATGATGATGGACAACCACAATTCCATTTTTACGAGTGAGGTTTCCAAAGAGAATGATCAGACTGAATAATAATAGGGAGAGAAGGAGCAAGATGACACATGCAGAGGGTCGTTGACGTTGTTTGTAGATTCTAGTAGATGCAATCACTGTAGCATCTGCAGTAGTAGCAATACTAGTAGTACCAGTACCATCATTCTCGAATATTCTTGGACTACTACCGGTAGTATTCTTAGTAGTCATAAGAACGTAATAGGGACTTCGTCTACTACAAAATGTCCATATTCTAGAAACAAAACGAAGAACAAGTCTGGCAGCATCGGACAATAAGCGACCATGTCGAGCATCATGCTGGTGGTGATGATTGTGAGGATGATTGTATTTATAATTCTCAAAAGCCGTGTCATGAGAAAAAGAAGAAGACAGGTGTGCTTCAAGATCCACATCGGATGGGCGTTGATGAGAAAGACGATGGGGAGTCAATGATAATAATGATGATAAATGGTCTCGTTGCTGTTGCTGTTGCTGTTCCTCCTCCTGCTGCTCCTCCTCTAGATTGTAGTGCTGATGGCGATGTGCCACATAATTTTCACCAACAGCATCATCGTCCACAGATGGGGAGGAATGTCCCGAGTTGATTCTTTTTCTCATGTTATTATTATTATTTTGTTGTATTGGTTGGATCTATCTATCTATCACACACATACCACTCGTACTTTTGTTTTTTCAATATAACTTTGTGTGTCGTTTTTCTTGATTGGTTGGTTGCGTAGAGCAATACTACGTACTGTGCACTGCATGGCACGTTCATTAATTCATTGGTTGGTACGGTACACCGTATTACTGTGTACTGTCACTTGCTGTACGTACTGACACTTCCATCATTATCAGTACTTGTACCAGCAGGACGGATGCTGGAAGGGTACGTACGGTACCTGCTTCTTTTATTTTTACTACGTATTTATTATTGTACTATACACTGTACAATACCCGCCGGGTACCAGTACCCGTACGAGAGACCCATCCAGGTAAGTGCGGTGTGGACTATCGATGGTACACTAGCTATCTGTCTATCGATACTGTGTATTCATTTTTTATTTTTTATATTACATATAAAACTAAGAACATAACCACTTGATTGAAACTACCGTCCAATACATATATAATAAATATACATACAAACAACTCACATCTCCCTCCACCTCCCCATCAATCATCATGGCCTTTAGCAGCGGATCCGGTTTTCCCTGCATTGTTGCAGAGGTTGGATCCTATGCCACCAAAATGGGATTCGCAGGAGAAGACTATCCCCGATCCTTCTTTCGTTCCACTACAGCGATTCTCCGTGAGGAGTCGAATCCTCCTTCGGCTGCCATTCAAAAACGAAGCTACGACTTTTTCTCTCGACCGTTAAATCCGTCCGAGAATCATGATGATGGTTGGGAAATTTGCAATCCAATCGATGAGACCACTGGCCTTGTTTATGATTCTACAGCTGCCGGGTCAAGGAGTACTACTACTAACACTACTACTGCTACTGCTGCTATTTGCAATGAATTATCAATGTCTTCCTCGTCGCCTCTCCCAAATAACGACACGTGTTCACACCATCCTCCCTTGGGAGAATGCTACACTCATTTTTCAAATCATCTCACACACGGGTATCAATCCGCTCTCTGTACGGAATCTCACACAGCCCCCCTCATGCTGGTGGAAAAGGCCTATAATCCTCCCCCCATTCGACAAAAACTTATGGAAATTCTCATGGAGGAACATTCCGTCCCCGCGACCTTTTTCGTTCGTGATGCCGTGTGTGCATGCTATGCTGTGGGAAGGACGACGGGCACAGTGATCGACATTGGTCATTCGGGTACGGTGGTGACACCCGTCTACGATGGGTTTGTCGAAACGAGGGGGATACGGAAGAGTCCCGTGGGAGGACGCATCATGGGTAAAATGGTCTTGTCGCATTTGGATGTGTTGTATAGGATGAAAAAGACAAGGTTGAAATATAAGTCGCCAGTGGATTATGTCATGCCTTTGTATCAAGTGAGAGCGGAGGGGAATGTGGCGAGGAAGGAGCCGTTTCATGGTTTGGCAAGGATGGATATGGCGAGATTGTGTATGGAGAGTGGGGCGGGGGCGGGGGTGGCGGGGTTTGGATATGTGGCGTTGCATGATTTGGAGGATGGGGAGGGTGGTGATGGATACCTTTCACAGCAACAACCGTCGTTGCAAATGGAATCAACGAATGAAATGTATCAGCAATATGCCAATGCTCCCAAGGCTCCCTACAAGTTACCAGATGGTACCATTGTGGATATATCACAGACCAAGAGATTTGATGTATCCGAGTTATTGTTTGGAAAGGCTGGAAGGAGTGCCAGGACAAGAAAGGAAGCAGTGGAGGAAGCCAAGAAACGACTGGACGGTATGATTGCCGAAGCATCCGAAATGAATGGTACGATGGAATCAAATCAAGAAGGATCCACGGGGCAAGCAACTAAAGGAGGAGTAGGAATCACTAGTGAAATGGATGCCATTTTGCAAATGGAAGAAATGGCCAAACGGAAGAAAACAGCCCGGGGACATGCTGGAGATGGCGACAATTCCAAGAAAAAGGTATCACTTCTAGCCTCGCATCAGAGTCTAATGAGGGCATGTGCTCCCTACCTACAAACTTCCATTGGGGAATTTACAGCTTCCACGCTCCCCTCCATGATTTGTGAATCGGCATTTTTGTGCGATCGAGAGCAGCAATCTCAACTCTTGGGAAATGCGATATTATGTGGAGGTGGGGCATGTCTTGCAACTTCGGTGTTGTCGAGTTCGAATGCGACTGTGAATGATGGGAATGCCATGCCGGAACGTATTCAATTGGAATGTGAGGCGATCCTGCAGGCGCAGACTCCGGGATGGAAAGTCAAGGTGCTCAGTCCTGGTATTGCGGAGAGGGCCATTTGTTCGTGGCTGGGTGCTAGCATTCTGGGAAGTTTGGGATCGTTTCATGAAATGTGGGTGACCAAGGCAGAGTATGAGGAGTATGGGTCTGCCATTGTGCATCGAAAATGTCCGTAATGATGATGCCGGGTATATTAAAGTGTTCCTTGTTGCTGCCTGCTATTAATTATTATTAAATCAGACTATACACATTACAATTTACTTTGCTTCCCAAAGGATGGAATTGGGCCTGTCCCATCACAAAGCTTGTATACTAAAGATGCGGCCTCGGATGCTAGCACATCGGCATCCCTTTGCGTTGCCGCCTCCGCATATATCCGAACCACATCTTCCGTACCACTGGGCCTTACAAATGCCCTAGGCTTGGGTATCACGGTATCATCAACATAATCACCACTAGCACGCCCAACCTTCTCGGCCATGCATGTCATGGCATCATCCAGCGCTCTTTGAAGAGCAGGAGGACTCACAGCCCTTGTTTCATTGCCATTCGTACGAATGACATTCCTATCCTTGACTCGTACCTTGCCCTGTCGACTTGGCATATCTTTGTACAGACCATTCCATGCGGGAAGAGACCATCCTTTGAGGTAAAGTATGGCATCTACAAGGAACAGATCGCTCAAAGCATCACCGACAGCCTGGTTGATCAAACGAGGCAAGACTCTCAATCTCTGCCATGCAATGGTTGCTCTATTCGTTCTACATTTGATGGGCAAAAGAGTTTCTTCCGCCTTGGCCATAATTGCATAAAACTTGGGACCGAATAATACAGTCCCATGTCCATTGGCTTCAAAGTAGATTCCAACATCAAAATGATCATGTGCTGTAGAATGAACGTGTTTCACACCCGTCTTGGCAATGGCCACTTGTGTCTTGATTGTATTCTGTGTTTTCCAAAGAGTTGTTGTCATGTTGTTAGAGACAATGATTTCATCATACCAACCACAATTATAATAGAAGTCATAGCAATAAATGCTTACCTTTAAATAAAACGTTGAAGACCCATTGGCATAAGCTGTTTGAACCACTCCACACTTCAAGTACCTTGCTTCAGCAACTTCTGACGATAATGCCTGTATTTCTTCCTGCAAAAAGCTTGACACCAATACAGCAATCTTGTCACCATCCAACAAGACAAAGTTACTACTACCATCACCATTGCCATTCACTGCTTTAGCCCTATTATAGTGAAATACAATCCTATCTGCATCACCATCCAATGACGCCACATAGGATGTCAACAGACTCTTACCAAGATTCTCCTCCTCCCATTCCGAATACACAATTGGACTCGTTTGTTGCTTTTGTACAAATTCTGCACCACACCGCTCATTCAGAGGCCCATCACCCGGCAAATTCACTGCCACTAACCTTACCAAAGACTCTCTGAGCCATATACCACCTTTCTCTCGAAAACATTGCAACATGGCATTTATCTTTGGAAGTTTCAACCCCCCAACACCACAAGCACAATCCACCAACATGGTTCGACTCGTCTCATTGTGACTAGCTACACCAGCAACACTTTCATATTCCTTTGTTGAAATCAACGTCACATAACTCCCCACAATCGACTCCAAATATTCATTCTCAAAACAACACCCACTCGATCCACACAACAAAGAGTTGGGCATCCTATGCGGATTGGACCTCAGCACATAATAATGCAACTGAGGCGTCGTCACACACCCATGATCGATCACCACTGCCCCAAAGGACACCGCCGCACGAACCACCAGCTGAGACAAGGCCAGCGAATGAGTCCTCGTATCTCTCCCCACATGAATCACCATGGTACCCATATTAGGCCGCCAGGCCGTCAACACGCATCGATCATCATTGGCAAAGTCCGTCGCCTGATCTTCCCACTCGAGGGGGAGCATCCCCCCGTCCGCGTCGGAGAGTTTGACCCCATTGTCGCACTCGGGGTTATGACTCGCTGTTATGGTGATTCCTACGGGCTCGCCGTTGAGAGCCGATGAACGGACGGCTGCGAATACGGCCATGCGGACGACGATGGGAGGGAGGAGCGTGTGATGGTAACGGAATCCTGCCGTGCCGTAGGAAAAGGAGAGGGAGGCGGCGCCATGTGTTTTTGGATCCTTGGGGATTGGATATCGTTCCAATAACCGCTGGAGTTCTGGTAGGTTGGGTTGTTTGGGTTCATAAACGCAGGGCTTCATTTTAAAATGAATGTTCGTTCACAGACAGTTGTATTAACTAATATAAATGAAATGTACGACTGAGTGCTTGTGTCGGCTCAGTGAACAATCCACCTTCTTTTGAGTTTGTTGTTTGTCATTGACAGAAAATAATAGAAATAAAATGCATGCATTTTTATCATGTTTTTTTAGTTTTTTCAACGGTAATAAAACTCGGAGAGCAATACGGTGTACGTTGGTAGAATCTTGGCACAAACCTCTTAATTACCAGGTTGATGCATACATAAATGTAGAAGTATGTTCATTCATTTTACTATTATAATATTACACGATAGACGAATGAAAGAAAATATAGAATGCATGATTGATTTAATCAAATAGCCATGGCAGTTGGAACTTTGTCCGTTGTTGCAGTTGTCACTGCTTCTTCTTCCCCGCCTGCTTCTTTTTGAGGATGCATTCCTTCCACTACCAATTCCACTTTCCGTGACATGGAATCTATCGCCTTTGATTCCTTGTCTTTCTCATTACAATAATCCGTATCTTTCTTACGTGTATCATCAATGTTCTCTTCATTCGCTAATAGTAATTCATTCAGTTCCCGTTCCAATTCTTCCTCCTCCTCTTGGTAGTGTTCAAACAGTCCATTGTTTTCTTGAATACAACCATGAAGTTCCTCGTGAATATCATTTAATTCACGTGTATTCTCTTCCAGATCCTGCATCAATTTTTCCACCTGTTCCAACGACATTTCCTTCCTTACTGCTTTCAAAGATTCATTCATCAATTCCAATGTCTTGACAAGTTCCGCATCATCTCTCGTTCTGTGTATGGTATGCAACCCCGTCTCCAAATTCACAAGAGATGCCATACAAGTTTCCATTTCCTTTTGAAACATTTTTCTTCGTTTCAGATGGAACAGTGCCACTGGTACATTCTTATTTTGCTTGGCTTCTATAGCCTTTTGATGTGCAACCTCTATTTGTCGTTCGAATCGTTCTATACCAAGTTCCAAATTATGCATGACACAAGTCATTTGAAAAATTGCCATGTCCACCTTGTCAAGTTGAAATTTCATCGATTCTTCTTTTTCTTTGCAAGTATTGACATACGTTGCAATGGCGGTTGGAACCAATACCACAATGTCTTTATCCTCACCATTCGCTCTTGTTATTACTTTTGCTTTGTTCGTCTGGACAAGAGAGGACAGCAATATCTCCAATGCCAAACCTTGTGTCATATTCTGTAATAGATTGCCAATCATGGTATTCCTTTCCTCCTCTGTACTTCCCGCCTCTCGACAAAACAATGCAAAGGAGAATGGACCCTCTCCGTGACGATGCAACATGATACCCTTGGCAGAGAATTTCTCCAATCCCCAACCTGTTTCAGAAACATGGACATTGGTCAACGCATGATGACGACAATTTGTTGGAGTTGGATCTTGTTGTATGATGGATTGAGCATATCGTACAATGCATTCCCAACAGGAAATGAAAAGACGGATATTCCAAAGAACATCGTCTTGTGTCAAGGTTTCTTGTGTGGCATTGTCATTGCCGTTGTATATACGAGTCTTGTGAAAGTCTCGAGTATGAAGATTGGCATCATCTACATCATCGGATAACAGACCATTTGAATATCGGTTGGCATCATCCTCGTCTTGGTCTAGATTTTCTTCATGGGCACTACCAATTCCAGTAGCGGCGGGAGCAGTAGTGGATGTCGTGGGATCTTCGACCAAATCCCAAGAGACCATGACACCCTTGATGGCATGGGATACAGTCCGATACAAATGTTTGGACAGATATGATATTCTCGCCCCTCCTCCTTTTCCTTCTTTCCCAGTGGTATTATAACTCTTGTCAGCATTGAAATTATTCATTTCAAAAGAAGAGATACGACAAGAATCTTGCGGAATTTGAAGTAAAATTTCACGTGCCATAATTTGTCCAATTGCATCCAATAATTTGACAGAAAAGTCTCCGCTTGTAGTAGAATCGCCCTCGTCTCCTTCTTGCCGCCGCCGTCTGTCTGTTGCTGTCTTGTGTTTGGAATCGTCAATGTCAAGTGATGCAAACTTTTTCCAAATAGACCATGTCTCATCATCTTGTTTCTCTTGTTGTCGTTGTAATTGTTGATGTTGCACCAGTAGTGTGGTCTTTTTGAATGCAAAGAAGGAATATCGTCGTCGTCTCTTGTCCTCCTCCTCCTCTTCCTCATTGTCCCGCCATTCCAGTAAAATTTTAGCGCGTTGAGATGCATCCTTTTCAATCCACGAGGGTGAAACAATAAAACAAGATTTGGAAAGCTCTGATAGTGTCGCATTTACAGATCGCCAGGAGGAGGATAACGACGACGATGGCGACGACGATGATATCTTCTTGTATTGTTGCTCTTTGTATTGCACCATGGCTCTTACGGGACGGGAGAAGCAAAGACATTCGCCACAGGAACGAGTGTGAAGGTTCATCCAATCATTTTCCTTGATAGAGTCTGTGGAGGAGGATGTCATTCTTTCTTTACAGCTTTAAAGTCGGTCAGTTCTATCTTTTTTGTCAACTGATTTTGTGATGAACGCGGATGAAAGAAAGTAGCTGTGCGTTTCATCCACCACCCCGCTGTATTGTGTATGGTATGGTACCGGGCACCTTCTTGCATGCCTTGCCTGCCTACTGTAGAGTAGGAAGGTGCGGGAAATCCACAAGGTTTGTCTGCCAGCTCCAAATATTTTTCTGCAGAGAAATGTATGCAATTATGATAAAATTCATAAAAATTACAAATAATGAAGTTATATATTTCTATTTTAGTTTTATGTAATCCTATTAATGTATATTTCACCAGATTCTTGATGATTCTGTAAATTGGTGTTGCAGTCATCACTTTGATGCCATCCATACACACATTCCAATCTGCTATTTTGCTCACTCACCGTTGCTTAACCTCTATTCAACTGTTAATTGTCAGATAATTTAATTTTTTTCTGTTTGGAAGAGGATAATGAAAACAATTGCAGCATTCAAAAGTGTGTATGATATATTAATTAGAATGTCAAAAATATTTTTTGTTTTTTTCTTTCTGTACAGTACAATTGAATTTTTGTGTGCCCCTCTGTTCAGATGTTTTTTTATTTGACGTACTGTACCTCTAGCTCTAGAGTGTTACCGTAGTTACTGGTTGTTCAACAATTGTAAAATGAATGGCCTATAAGCAAAAGAGTGTCTTCAAATGTTTGTACAGAGCTTTGTAAGAAGCTTTGTGTAGTATGTATGTACATACGCCCATAGTCAGTATGTATCTACGTACATGAGCCAAATCTTTGCAAAGCTTTGTAAATC